>OZ020539.1:0-90366 GCA_963971435.1 Lasius platythorax
AACATATACGACTTTATAATAAAGGTTGTTTAGTTCCTCTCAGTTCGTCTAATGTATCTGACGTGTTTGTCTATCTGACACAATGAATTTTCTATCTTTTGACATCTATAAAGTACAATTATATTTCACAAGTATATATCTAGTTCTCAATATTGTATCTCAATCATTCGTTACTACTATTTGTAATGTTAATTGTTCTTCGTGCTTTTTCTTATGATTTATAGATCACTTGATAAGGACCTAAAACTAAGGTCGAAACGTTGTGATGTGCACTTAACAATAAACAAAATTTTGCCAGTACGGTCGAGTGAAGGGTGTTCAATTATATTTTTTTAATTTTATCACTGGTGGTCAAAATTTCTACATTATATTTAATAAATAAATATAACTATAATCATATATAAATTATTTAATAATAATTAATAATTTATTATAAATAATTAGTTATAATTACTTTTAATTGAAGCAGTGCTGGGATTTAGTTGCAACTTTCGGCCCGATTCCGAGACGCACGCCTCTTACTCCCCACTCACCGCTCGCGCCTTAGCAACGCAGCGCCGGCCGCTCGTAACTAAGGAGCGCGACACATAGTTTCAGGAACGTGTGTACCTATCAATATATGTATATTGAAATATAAATATACATATTTAAATACATTTCAATTGAAGAAGACACTCCTGCTGCATAATTATACATAAAAACTATATTTTAAAAATTATAAAAATTATAAAAAATATAAAAAACTATACTGTGGGTGCAGTAGCGAAGGGAAAAGAACACTGTGTAGGTTAGATACGTTTTTATTGATACACTTTTATTGATACTGTACGAATACTCGAGGACGTGTGTCCGATCAGAACGTTGAGAGGTAACTAACTCGTCGGTTGCTCTCGCCGAAGACTTGCGTCCAAAATTACCGAATAGAATTTTTAGTTAAGGGTAAATTACGAGATCTCCCGTGGTTCGCTTCAACGTTACGAAGGGGTTCTGGACGACACATGTCGAGACACTGCGTCTCGGCCATGTGTGTCGAACCCGCGCGACGGCGCGTACCCGTGAAATCTTGGATTTACGATAGGTGAAAGGGTAGAAGATCTGTGTTTTTATTTACGTGTGTTAGTAATAAATTAAACGAAAAGGAACTTGAAAAGGACAAAACCGATAGGAAAGAATAGAAAATAAAAGTGAAAGTTGTGTTCGTCGGAGACTTGACTTGAGGGTAACGTAACGTACTTACGCCGCTACAGTACCCCCCTGCCAGTGATTGCTTAATCACGAGAATCCGCCTTGGAGTCGGTCGGGGAATCGAACTCGTCTGCCCGACCGCGTGGCGTGCCGTGACGCGGTCTCGGTCGGTTCCTGGGTGGGTGGCGGGTCAGCGCTTCTCGCTGAATTCGCTGGTTCATCTGGTTCCGCTGGCGCGGACGACTGCTGCGGCGGGCTGGATTCTGGAGAGCTCTCTAGGCGGTGCTCGTTTTGTAGCGTGCTAGACATAGCCGGGGCCTCATCTTCCGCGATGATGTATGCGGGCTTCAGCCGGTCCACTGACACGGTCACATCTCTGCCTCGTATGTGAATAACGAATGTCTTGGATTTGCGGCTGATCACCTTGTAGGGCCCGTCGTATGGCTGCTGAAGAGGTCCCCCGGGTGCATCGTGTCGCACAAATACCTGATCCGTTGTACCGAGATCTTTGAAAACGAACGTGCGACGTTCACCGTGGCGGGCGCCGTTTGTCGGACGGAGTCTTCGGAAGTGTTGCCTCAGATCTTTGACGTACTCGGCTGCGTCGTCTTCCGGGGACGCTCTTGAGGCCAGGAACTCTCCAGGTAGCCGAATTGTCTCGCCGTAGAGAAGGTCGGTCGTGGTCGCTCCTAAATCTTCTCGCCACGCGGCTCGGATGCCGAGTAGCACAGTGGGAAACACTTTTGTCCACTGGTCACTCTCGTGGCATTTGATGGCTGCCTTGAGCTGACGATGTAGCCGCTCTATCATTCCATTAGCCGCTGGGTGGTACGCTGTCGTTTTGAAGTGAGCCACCCCGTATAGAGCGCTAAGTTGCCTGAATAGCTGCGACTCAAACTGTCTTCCTTGATCAGTAGTGATGCGAAGCGGAGTGCCGAATCGAGCTATCCAGCCCTCGTAAAAGGCGCGAGCGACTGTGACGGCCTCCTGGTCCATGAGCGGTATAACTTCCGGCCATCGAGAGAATCGGTCGATACAGGTCAGGCAGTACCTGTAGCCTTCCGAGTTGGGCATGATGATGAGGTCGAGGTGGACGTGCTCGAATCTCGATGACGGTGGTGTAAAGGTGCCGCATGGCGCCGAGACATGGCGCGTTATTTTTGAACGCTGGCACTCTACGCAGCTTCTCGCCCATCTTCGGCAATCGGTTTTAATCGATGGCCAGACAAATCGTTGCGTAACTAGCCTGACGGTCGCCTTAATACCCGGGTGCGCGAGTTGATGCACGGATTCGAATGCCGCCCGGCGGAATGGCTTGGTGACGAACGGCCTTGCTGCTGCTGTAGACACGTCGCAGTACACGCTTATCGGCGTTCCTGGTAATAGTACTTTCCTTAGTTGAAGCGCCGAGTTTCCGTCCAGGTAGATTTTCAACTCGTCGTCGGTCTCCTGGGATGTTGCTAGAGCTTCGTAGTCCACGGCTGTCGCGATTTCTTTAATGCGTGAAAGAGCGTCGGCGACGATGTTGTCCTTGCCGGATACGTGCCGGATGTCGGTCGAGAATTGGCCAATGAAATCCAGGTGACGGCACTGCCGGGGCGAGCACTTGTCGGCTTTCTGTCGAAAGGCGAAGGTGATCGGTTTGTGGTCCGTGTAGATGATAAAGGTCCTAGCTTCTACCATGTGTCTGAAGTGTTTGACAGCGAGGTAGATGGCGAGGAGTTCCCGGTCGTATGCACCGTATTTCTTTTGCGCACCGTTTGGCTTCTTGTAGAAAAAAGCTAAAGGTTCCCAGCTGTCGCCGATCCGTTGCTGAAGTACTGCTCCTACTGTGAAATCCGACGCGTCGGAGACAATCGCGAGTAGCGCGCTCGGCTTAGGGTGAGCTAGCAAAGCCGCCTGTGCGATAATCTCTTTACACGCGTCGAACGCGACCTGTGTTGACGTGGTCCAGTTAACGGGGGTCTTGCCTTTGATGTTCCCCTGGAGTAAATCGTTCAATGGTGCCTGAAGGCGAGCGGCCTTGGGTATGAATCTCCTATAAAAGTTTAGCATACCCAGGAACTGCCGCAGGTGTTTTGCCGTCGTAGGCCGAGGGTAATTCCGGATCGCTTCGACCTTCTCGGGCAAGGGTTGGGTCCCCTCGGCGGAGACTCGATAGCCCAGGAATTTGACCGCTGGTTGTCCGAACACGCACTTGGTTTGATTGACGACCACCCCGTATTTCCTCAACCGCTCGTACACGATTTCCAAATGTCGGAGATGTTCGTGTTCGGAGGTTGATGCGACGAGTATATCGTCGATGTATGCGTAACAAGAATCCAGGCCTCGGAGCACTTCGTCGATGAAACGCTGGAAAGTTTGCGCGGCGTTGCGTAGGCCAAACGACATGAACGGGAATTCGAATAACCCGAACGGTGTCGTGATGGCCGTTTTCTCGATGTCCTCGGGTGCGACGGGGACCTGGTTGTAAGCGCGGACTAGATCTATTGTCGAGAAAGTGCTCTTGCCCCGTAAAGCCTGCGCGAAATCCTCGATGTGGCGAACAGGGTATCGATCTGGCAATGTCCTCGCGTTCAGACCTCGATAGTCTCCGCACGGTCTCCATTCGTCGCTGGCCTTCTTCGGAACCATGTGTAGCGGCGACGCCCAACAGCTTTCGGACGGTCGTGCCGTTCCGCACCGGATCATGGCCTCGAACTCCTTCCTGGCCGCGTGCAGCTTTCCCGTCGGCAAACGCCTCGGCTTATTTGCCACTGGCGGTCCTGGTGACGTGCGGATATGATGCCGAGTCGCATGTTTTGGTTCGAAGGGGGCGCCGCCCGAGCGTGTGATCTCCGGAAACTGCTGTAGCTGCTCGTGGTAGACTGACGTCCCGGTGATCGTTTTGATACTAGGGATGTCGCACGTTGCTATGTGTCCTTTGGTGGTCAATGATGTCAGCTGGTCCAGGAGACGACGGCCACGGATGTCGACTAGTAGGCCATAAAACGCGAGGAAATCCGCCCCGATAATCGGTTTAGACACGTCGGCGACAACGAACCTCCAGGTATACGCTCGGCGTAGTCCGAGGTTGAGGGTGATCGTGATCATCCCGTAGGTCGCGATGATGCTGTTGTTTGCCGCGGTGAGTTCGTACGCCGATTTTTCACGCGACCCGCGTAAGAACGACCGCGGGTATACACAGAGATCGGCGCCGGTGTCGACCAAGTATTGCGTCTTAGAATCCTTGTCCGTGATGAAGAGGCGGAGGGACGTAGGGCGCGGGTCGCTCGCCTCCATTAACAACCGCCCTGATCGTTTCCCGCGCGGAATCCGCACGGTGCTTCGCACTTGGTTGCGTCGGCACCAAACCTCCAGTGATACCAGCATACACCGTCCTTGCCATGGCCGCGGCTGCGGGAGCGTGGCCGGGTCGGGGTCGCAAGTCGCCGCTCCCGTGGACGGCTCTCGCGGGTTGCCAATCGGTCGCCGAGTGCGGCGATTTCCTGGCGGAATCCGGTCATCATCTCCCCTACTTTGGTTACGAGAAAGGCCATCTGCTCGGTTAGCGGTCCGATCGACTCATTGGACACCGCTGCCACGTGTCGTTTTTCGGGCATAGCGTCGGAGATGGTATCGGCGAGCTCGGCTATCTTGTCCAGTCCCGCTTCCGTTTGCGTCGTCAATATGGCTTGCATGGACGCTGGAAGACGTCCTAGCCATATCGTCTTTAACAGGTCGTTTGGGACGGTCATGCCCGCCAAGCCGCGCAGGTGCCGGAGGAACTGCGACGGTTTTCGGTCTCCCATTTCTTCGTGCTCCAAGAGTTGCCTCGTTTTCTTCACCTGCGAGGTGCTGAGCCGACGAATGAGTTCGTTCTTAAGGAACTGATATTTTTCCGACGTGGGGGAATTCATCAGAATGTCGCGGGCTTCCGCGGCGTACCTGGCCTCCAGGTTACCCAATACGTAATTAAACTTGGTATCGTCGCTGGTTATGTTGGAAATCGCGAATTGAGCCTCTACCTGGCGAAACCACAGTTCAGGGTCGTGGACCCAGAAGGGCGGCATCTTAATCGCGACGCGGTCAACCGACGCAGTGGTAGCGGTAGCTCGTTCGGCCATCTCGGGAGAAATAGTTTTCGAAAATTTCAAACCCGCCGTCGGCGTCGCCGATCTGTCCGTTTCTCTGGCTCGGGCACTCACAAACACTTCACTAGAAACGCGGATTCGTGAACGCGTGCTTTTACGAATGTTTCGCGGCGCGAGTCTACTGATTTCCGCGTCCGCGAGATCACGTCGGGGTCACCAATTATGTGGGTGCAGTAGCAAAGGGAAAAGAACACTGTGTAGGTTAGATACGTTTTTATTGATACACTTTTATTGATACTGTACGAATACTCGAGGACGTGTGTCCGATCAGAACGTTGAGAGGTAACTAACTCGTCGGTTGCTCTCGCCGAAGACTTGCGTCCAAAATTACCGAATAGAATTTTTAGTTAAGGGTAAATTACGAGATCTCCCGTGGTTCGCTTCAACGTTACGAAGGGGTTCTGGACGACACATGTCGAGACACTGCGTCTCGGCCATGTGTGTCGAACCCGCGCGACGGCGCGTACCCGTGAAATCTTGGATTTACGATAGGTGAAAGGGTAGAAGATCTGTGTTTTTATTTACGTGTGTTAGTAATAAATTAAACGAAAAGGAACTTGAAAAGGACAAAACCGATAGGAAAGAATAGAAAATAAAAGTGAAAGTTGTGTTCGCGGAGACTTGACTTGAGGGTAACGTAGCGTACGTACGCCGCTACAATACTTATAATATTATTAAGAGACAATAGGTTTCCATATCACCTATGAGGTACTATTGTTGATGCGTTTTTTTAAAAGTGGTTTTCCCAGTAGGCCTATTCCACTAAAGAGGACGACAACAACAATGATTCGTGTGGAAAGAAAAATTTTATAAAAGTTATTACAAAGCTGATAAAAAAAGTAATGCAAGCTAATACAAAAATACAGAATAAATATTAATTCGATTTTCTAAGCCATTTATATGAATTTACAAGAGACGCAATATCTGCGGGAATATTAGAAGAGGAAGTTCACATCAGCGAAGATAAAAATGCATCGCTCAAAAAAGAACGTTTGTCGGTTTTAGTATATTTCAATTTAGAAAAGGAACATTCGCACAAATATGTGGACAAACATTGAGAAAATTCGAAGCCCGAAATTTACAAGTTTTGGATAATTTGATGCATCTAAAATCTTAAAAAAGTCTATCCCTTTTTCTGGCCGCGTTTTGAGAGATAAATCACTTTGCAAGTCGCAAAGTTCTCCTTGAAACTCTAAATTTTGTTCCTCAATTGGAACTGTGAGAGGATTCTCAAAAAGAATAAGATCTTTTCTAAGCGTTTCAAAATCACTGAAACGCGTATCAAACTGAGCTATTATCGAATCGATTATGTGGAGATGTTTCTTAAAATCACAATCTTTGCCATGTTCTGTAAAGAGAATCTGGCAAGATGGATAAAAATGAAATACATCGCTTTCCAAATGATTTTTTAGTACTACTAATTTTCTGCGGAAGGAGTCAATATGACTTACTAATTGAGAAATGGTTTGATTTGCCTTTTGCAGCTTCAGATTTAAATGATTTAAATGAGAAGTTAAATCAGCAATGAAAGCAAGTTCGGAAAGAAAATCTAAATTTTCAAAAAAGGACTTAAAATCGTCACATTTTGCAAAAGACATTTCTTGTAAGAAAATAAAGATTTCTTTTCTTAGCGCAAAAAATTTCTCTAAGCATTTTCCGGCACTGAGCCACCTAACTTCGCACTATAAAGGTATATCTTTATAAACTGTGTTATGTTCTTCCAGAAAGGATTGGAATTTTCTATGATTAAGAAATTTGTGACCACCTTTAATTGCATTAATAATTTTCGCGACAGTTTGCATTGCGGTGCACAGTTTAACTGCTTTTCCACATAATGCTTCCTGATGGATGATGCAATGTATAAGAGGGAACTTTAAATCTCGCTGCTTTATTTGGCCGAAGAATCCCGTTTTCGAACCAGTCATCGCTTTTGCGCCATCAGTAACGATAGCCGAACATTTGGAAAAATCGGTATTTAATTTTTGAAGGGTTTGTTCAACGGCTCTGAAAATATCTAAACCGGTTGTTGTGTCATGTAATGGTACGAAATTTAAGAGCTCCTCGACACATGAAAAATCGTTTTGTACGATTCGAGCAAAAATACTCAACTGGCTCACATGTCGATTATCGATGCTTTCGTCCAGACACAACGAAAAATACGAGCACGTTGCTAATAAATATTTTAATTTTTCTTCTATGGAAGAAGCGATGACATTAATTCTCGATGCTACAGTTTTTTTACTAAATGGAATACTCGAAGCCTCTGAAAGATTTAACGAATTTCCGAATGATTTTACGGCTTCGATAAAGCATTCTTTTATAAATTCACCTTCCGTAAACGGCTTAGAATGTTTAGCAATTAATCGCGATATAGCATACAAAGCAGTAACTGCTTTTGCAGAAGATGAAGCATTATTATCGATTTCAAAAATTGGATTACAACCTTCTTGATACACTAATTTTAGTCCTTCTATTAAATTAAACTTTTCTTCATCTACATATTTTGAATATTCTTTGAAATGTTTTCTTATGTAATGTTTCTCAATCAGAAATTTTTTAACAACAGATGGTTGATAACCGCAGAGAAGACAAATAGTTTTTTTAGAAATGCATGCAAAGAAACTATCTTCCCACACTTTATCATAATGTTGTACGTACCTCTGTTCATCAGGCATCCTTTGATGAAGAGATTAATTCGGATTATTTTTTTAAAAATATTATAAAATTTTTACCTTAAAAAAAATTTTATAATAAAATAGATATTTTTTTTATATATCTTAAATAATATCCCAACCACTTTTTATTTTTTCCATACCTTTTCCACTTTCATTTTTACTCTATTTTTTTCCCTTTATTCTTACTCATCTTATTAATTTTTATTTCCTCCTATATTTCTTATTTACTCATTTTACTCAATCATCTTGCTCAATTAAATCAACTACTCATTACTCATTTTACTCAATCATTTTACTAATTTTAATCAATTATTAATTACTCACATTACTCATTTTACTCATTTTTATCATTTTACTCATTTTACTCATTTTACTCACTTTACTCACTTTACTAACATTACCGAATCATTTTATTGATTTTACTCATTTTAATCAACTACTCAATTTACTCATTTTATTCATTTTTATCAACTACTCACTTTACTCATTTTATTCAATCATTTAACTCATTTTGCTCATTTTGCTCATTTTACTCATTTTACTCTATCATTTTACTCATTTTAACCAACTACTCATTACTCATTTTACTCACTTTCTCATTTTACTCATTTTACTCATTTTACTCACTTTACTCACTTTACTAACATTACTGAATCATTTTACTGATTTTACTCATTTTAATCAACTACTCAATTTACTTATTTTACTCATTTCAATCAACTACTCACTTTACTTATTTTACACAATCATTTTACTCATTTTAATCATTTTACTCATTTTACTCATTTTACCAATTATACTCAATTATTTTACTTATTTTAATCAACTACTCATTAATCACTTTACTCACTTTACCCGCTTTATTCATTTTACTCTTTTACTTATTTTACTCATTTTAACCAACTACTCACTTTACTCATTTTACTCAATCATTTTACTCACTTTACTCATTTTACTCATTTTACTTATTTTACTCATTATACTCACTTTACTCATTTTACGCACTTTACACACTTTACTAATTTTACAAAATCATTTTACTCATTTTAACCAACTACTCATTACTCACTTTACTCACTTTACTCATTCTACTCATTTCACTCATTTTACTCACTTTACTCATTTTACTCATTTTACTCATTTTACTCAATCATTTTACTCATTTTACTCATTTTAATCAATTACTCACTTTACTCATTTTACTCATTTTTATCAACTACTCACTTTACTCATTTTATTTAATCACTTAACTCATTTTGCTCATTTTACTCATTTTACTCAATCATTTTACTCACTTTAACCAACTACTCATTACTCACTTTACTCATTTTACTCATTTCACTCATTTTACTCCCTATACTCATTTTACTCATTTTACTCATTTTACTCAATCATTTTACTCATTTTACTCATTTTAATCAATTACTCACTTTACTCGTTTTACTCATTTTACTCATTTACACATTTTACTCATTTTATTCATTTTACTCATTTTACTCATTATATTTATTCTACTCATTTTATTCATTTTACTCATTTTACTCACTTTACTCACTTTACTTGTTTTACTCACTTTACTCACTTTACTTACTTTACTTACTTTACTCACTTTACTCACTTTACTAATTTTACTCAAACATTTTACTCATTTTAACCAACTACTCATTACTCACTTTACTCATTTTACTCTTTTTACTCAATCATATTTCTCATTTTAACCAACTACTCATTACTCATTTTACTCATTTTACTCATTTTACTCACTTTACTCAATTTACTCAATTTACTCATTTTACTCACTGTGACGTCCCGCCATTTTTCGAAACCATAGTTTTACAAATAATCACGTTTCGTTTTTATTTCTATAGTATATCAATGGAATACAGAATGATTATTTAGCCCGCTTGCTTTTATTTTTACAATTATTTTAATTTATAATAAAATTAATCTCTAGTGCATTTTATTGCTAATCGTTCTTGTTCCATACGATTATTTAGCTTAGGAATTTAAGATTTAACATTCAGTTGCACAAAGAATTATAATTACCTAGAGTAACTTACAACCAACCAATTAAGCGTCGTCCCAAACCACCAGGACATGCGCGCGCAACACTCTAGAACTAACTTGCGACTATTTTACAAGGATAAACTTGCGAGCGAATTTTGTTTCTTTTGCGATAACACCAGCGATATTATTTAATTGGATTATTCAAGAGTATTCTATAAACCTTTTACCCAAGGGATATATGCGTCACGACTTATAGAAACAAGAAACATGAAATACACATAATAATTTGTCTTAATCTTTATTTATAAATTGAATTTCAAGATTACTTAAATTTATTCACAAAATACTAACATCACCTTCTCAGATCAAGGCTAAACTAAAAGACAGATTATTATAAAAATGACTCTGTAAACAAATTATAAAAGAATATATGCGATTGAACTTTTTATCAACTTCTGCGATTACGAACTATTCCAATCCTACTTATTGAACTTTGCGAACAAAGATTCGATATAGATGTTTATTTTAATTTAAGTATTATATACGCCTTAACTTATAGAATCACAAATATAATAATTTGCCAAAACAGTTTTCTTTATCACAAACAATTGGAAATAAAAAATAAAATATTTATAATATTAAGAGCAAATTATATAAAGAGTGATTCTGTAAATTAACAATCTCACAACATGTTCTACGTTATATTAAAAAATTGTATTGAAAATCAAAAGCATTCACACATCAGAAACCTGCAACAAGGTCAGAAATGATGCAATAGGAAAATAGTATTGAATACGGTATCCCACTTTACTCATTTTAATCATTTTATTCAACTACTCATTTTGCTCATTTTACTCATTTTAATCAACTACTCACTTTACTTACTAAGTTTACTCATTTTACTCAATCGTTTTACTCATTTTACTCATTTTACTCAATTTACTCCTTTACTCAGTTTACTCTCTTACTCATTTTACTCATTTTACTCATTTTATTCATTTTACTCATTTTACTTGTTTTACTCATTTTACTCATTTTAACCAACTACTCATTACTCATTTTACACATTTTACTCATTTTACTTATTTTACTCATTTTACTCATTTTACTCAATCTTTTTACTCATTTTAACCAACTACTCATTACTAATTTTACTCATTTTACTCAATCATTTTACTCATTTTACTTATTTTACTCATTTTACTCATTTTACTCATTTTACTCACATTATTCACTTTACTCATTTTACTCATTTTAACAAACTACTCATTACTCATTTTACTCATTTTACTCATTTTACTCACTTTACTCGTTTTACTCACTTTACTCACTTTACTAACTTTACTTACTTTACTCAATTTACAAATTTTACTCAATCATTTTACTCATTTTAACTAACTACTTATTACTCACTTTACTCATTTTACTCATTTTACTTATTTTACTCACTTTATTCATTTTACTCAATCATTTTATTCATTTTAACCAACTACTCATTACTAATTTTACTAATTTTACTCATTTTACTCATTTTACTCATTTTACTCATTTTACTCACTTTACTATCTTTACTCACTTTAATCACTTTACACACTGTGACGTCCCGCCATTTTTCAAAACCATATTTTTACAAATAATCACGTTTCGTTTTTATTTTTATAGTATATCAATGGAATAAAGAATGATTATTTAGCCCGCTTGCTTTTATTCTTACAATTATTTTAATTTATAATAAAATTATACTTTAGTGAGACAAGTAATATTTATTTAAGTACAGTATGCATTTTTCTGTGTGATATTACTTGTTTCAAGTATTCCATAAGTTCATATATCTACAAATCTATCATAAGTTTATCATAAGGATCAAATTTATTCAAAATGTGTATTCTGAATCCTAATAAGTTTAATACTTCAATCAAGAATATTAAATTCAATCATAAATATTCAAATTAACCAAATCTGACTTTTCTTCTATACAATTTTATAATATTCTTCAAAAGAAAAGATTTACTTTTTTTTAGTACATGATAATGAGTTTTTCTAAAATTTGTGATGAGTCTATTTTAAGACTATTATCAAGAAAATATTTTTTGTTAAAGATAACCGTTACTTAAGAGAAGAAAAGTAAACTAAATCATTTTTCTTAACAATAGAATGATATTTTTCTGTGTGTAGCACCTCGCCGCCTGTAATAAACAACTCCCCGCGCGCCTAGCAACTCGATCGCTGGGCGGCCGCATCTCGCCGCGCGCTTGCATTTGGCGGTAGGCCGAGCTAATACGGCGATTTTTAATCATTAATAATTCATTAACTATTGCAAAAATTGCAAAATGGTAGAGGACTTTTCGACTCAGTTCAGTCCGTTCTATCTGCACACGAGATTATTCCCCATTATTCTGGGACACCCTGTATAACCGTCGACACCTAAAATTAAAACTTGGGGAATAGTCCAACGTATTTGCTACAAAGATATGGGAACGGACAAAAATTTTTTGTGCATTTATATTTAAATATGCAACTGTATTTCCAAGTTTTAACGCCAAATGTTTCGTGCGATTTTATGCAATATGCAAAGAATGTAAAGCAACATTAAATGGTAAAATGTTTAAAAAACCACACGATGGACAGGATGCAATGTTTGATTGTGCCTTATTAGGATTTAACAATCAAATTAATCATTTCAAAAAAAGACAATTAAAAGGTTCTCTTCGGCAAAAAATAGCTGGCTATTTAATAGATGCAAAAAAATAAGCAACAATTTGGCGTACTAAAGAGACAAATAAAATTATGGAATTTGGTGATCAAGATCCACCAATTTTATTTTTGCCCCATGTCTTACTAAAGTAATCCAAGCAAAACGAATTGGACAATCGTTTTGGTATCACCGATTGTAATGCGATAGAAAATTTACAAATATATAAATACACTAAAAAGCCCGGTTTAATACATGGAATAGCCTTAGATCCATTTTATGTTATGTATTGATCTAAGGAGCAAATGACGCTGTATAAAATAATTAATCGTTCTAAAAATGCATATTTTACTATGGACGCCACAGGCAGTATAGCAAAAAAATTACCAATGCCTGATGGAACAAAATCGGCCCATCTTTTTTTGTACCAATGCGTAATTGTTCCGGAATACAAACGTGGTATCCCAGTTTTTCAAATGATTTCCACAAAACAAGATGGATCTCTTTTAACATTATTTTCTACTGGAAATTCGGAGAGCGGATGCTGCAATGCAGTCTGTAATAATAACAGATTTAAGTCGAGCAATATTAGTTGCTTTAGTGCGCGCATTTGCAGATTGTGCTGATCTAAAATATTATTTACAACGATGTTATAAAATCGTTATAAAGAATAAAAAAGTGGCTCTGCCAGGCTCATACTTGAGGTTGGATGTTAGCCATATAATAAAAATAAGTAATTGGGAATGTTTACGACATTTACCAAATAAAGTACGGCAATTTTACCTCAGATGCATTGCTCAAGCATGTAAAATGCAATCTTTGGATGAATTACGTTCTTTTTTAACATCCGTACTAGTTGTAGCTTTAAGCGAAGATGTTGGTTGCATCAATGGCGTCTCTGTTCCAGTTGAGACAAGCTTACAATCTGCAAATAATTTTATTATAGGCGTGCAC
This sequence comes from Lasius platythorax, assembly GCA_963971435.1. NCBI lineage: Eukaryota > Metazoa > Arthropoda > Insecta > Hymenoptera > Formicidae > Lasius > Lasius platythorax. The sequence goes on from OZ020539.1 coordinate 13,647, forward strand.
GTTGAGGACTTTGATCCTAAAGATATATCGGAGTTAGATGACTTCAATTTCGAAGACACTCCGTTATCCTGGAAGAAATGGAGCGATGATTTATATGCCAAAGCGCTGGGGTTGGGAAAGTTACTTTTTAAAAGTAACTCGTTACCGTTACCGTTACCGTTATTTTCGATAAAATGTTACTCGTTACCGATTTTAAAAAGTAACGCGTTACCGTTACCTAAAAGTAACGATTAAAAATCGTTACTTTCCGTTACTTTTATGTCAATGCTAAGACAGGATATAAGTTGAACATAAAATATTTAGAAAGATGTTTATCTTTAAATATTTTTATTAGTATTTTATATACCTTTTTATTACATTATCAATAAAATTAAACATATGGTTGCATTGGTTTTTTTCTTTACATAGAAGTTTAACAATACGCCTTGTTTATTTTTAGCAAAAGTTGATGTTCTATACAATACCGACCATAGAAATGTATTAAAAAGTAACGATGAAAGGGTCAGTTTCATTACTCGTTACGAAAGAAAATGTAACGCCGTTACTTTTTCGTTACAGATAGAGAAAAGTAACGGCGTTACCAAATCATTACCGAAAAAAAGTAACTGTAACGGTAACGGCGTTACAAGTAACGCGTTACTTCCCAACCCTGCAAAGCGCTAATACTTTAGCGTTACAATCGTAAACTGGAAATATTGTTAATGCGTTTTATAATCCTGCTGCTAAGAAAATTAAGAATTTAATTCAATTTTTGCCACTATGGACAGGTGTAATGCGTCTGCATTTTAAAGCTGGCACGGAAATATCGACTTCTTCCTCAGTTGAATCGCTTTTCGCTGAGTATAAGACACGACTTTTCAAAGAATGCATTCCGATGAGAGTCGATAATTTGTAGCCAGTCATCTCGATTATCTTGATGGCAGATTACGTTTGAATTATGTTACAAATACTTTTTTTACATAGCAGGAATGCAAAACATCCCCGAAAAATAATGATATACATAAAGATATACATAATGATATACACAATGATATACACAAAGATAAATCTGAGCAATATTCCGACTTTTCGAGTAACTCATATTTTGATACAACATCAATTTCTAACATTAATGATAATCCCTTTGCAAACATTTCATGCGTAAATTCTATCACAGACAGTTCTTACAACATTCAAACTTATTCAAAAGCATCAGATTCGATATGCTCCGTTTCTGACGATACCATAAACGATCCATTAAACTTTCAAGAAAAATTGGATGGGTTTAGTAAATAAAGATACCCAAAAATGTGGCAACATTTAAAAAAAATGATACCTAGACAAATGTCTCGAATGGGAAAGTATCGAATCAATACATGCGGTTTTTACTCCAATAATAAAAAATATAATTTATGTCAGCCGGTTAATTTACAAAGAGAAACCGTAATGATACGTAATACGTTTGCTTTTGACGCTCTTTTATATTGTTGCGTCCGCGGAACGATTCAATTAATACCGCGACACGCGCTCACACCGTCACTCGATTGCCGCACTCGCGCCGTAAATAATTAATGCAATATTAAAAAGGAACACGTAACTTTAATATTACAAGAACAGAGAACAATAAATGATACAATTAATAAGAACGTTTGAGAAATACGTCCGTTCGACAGGACTGCTGTCAAAAGACTCGCGAAATGGCAACCGTTAACAAGATGTCTGACGTTATTTATTTACAACCCTCTTGACAACGATTTCCTGGATACGGCACAGGGGATGAAATTCAGGGCTGTAACAATATATAACTGCACATATGATAGGCATGAATGTAGAATACGTTATCAAAAACGAATACACTGAAAGAGCATCTTTTTTTATTAATTTAGCATTATTTCAGCAATCTAAATATGAGTATACCAGCCAATCGTTAGACGCTATGTGTAACGCTCCCCATCAAGCAGAATATACTATCGCCTCGTTACCCAGTCTTCGTAGAAGCAAAAACTGCGAAACTTGTGACTACTACAATGAAAGAGATTTCACAGCTATAAGTGTGAACGTGGATGTCTTATTACATAAAGGGCTTCAGCACATTCAAGACGCTATTAATGATGTAATTATGTCAAAACAAACTTGCATAAAATGTAGCAATTCATGTCACATTATAGAAAAATATAGTCCGCAAATTGTAATACATAAATACAAGTATTGTAACTGACGAAAATTATTTAAAAAATATAGGATTAGAAGCTACAACTAGAAGCTTACAAAATATTGCGAAAAACATCACAATAGGTGATAACAAATATGTATTAAGAGGAGTCGTCAATTACATAAACAGTGCACGTCATTATACGGCTTTATTATTTATCAATGTTTCATGGTATGAGTATGACAACTTGAAATTAAAAAGAATACACAAGTGTCGCCAACATATGGTAGTGCCACATGTATTAATATATGCATAAATAAAATAAAACAGAGCGAATTTTATTTTTCAGTTGTTATTTTTCAGTTTGAGATATAAAGAAATTTTGTTCCAAATATTTTATATAACCATTATTCAATAATTTTTATTACATCTTCAATAATTTTTATTTTTATTAACAAACAAGATACTTTTAGTTTTTAAAGCTACGATTTATTCAATCAGGTTTCTCTTATATTCAGACATATTTTAAAATATACATATATGCATGATATATAATATCATTTTAGTACAATAACTAAGAGGATAACAATAATAAAAGGATGTATTACACAATTTTTACTATTTAATAATTAAGAAATTTATTTAACATTTTAATAATGGGTACTTATTATATTTCTCCAACTATTTAAACGTTCTCATTAAAACAAAATACAAAAACACAAAAAATATAAATACAAAAAAATACAAAAAATAATAAAAAAAATAAAAAACAAAAAAATAAAAAAATAAAAAAAAACAAAAAAGGAACCATAATCTCGTCACGTCCACGCCGTTGGTTCTGGGTCACTCTAAGAACAAGAAAAATTGCATCCTTCAATAATTCTATTCAAGAGTTCTAATTCGGAAATAGCCTCAAAGAAGAAGCTATAAAAGTCAATCACATCGATTTATAACATATGTATCGATATGTACATTACTTCTGAAAAGCATAATAACCCAAAATTACACTGGTCTCTCTCAACAAAATTATCGCATAGGTTTCATGTCAAAATTTCGCATAACTTCAAATAAGCATAACTTCGTCAAAAATTGTCGTATTTGAAATTTCTTTTTTTCACTCTCAAGCTTAAAGTCATGCACACATACACACACAGCACACACATACACACACACACACACACGATGCATTATTAAATCCGACCAGCAACCTCCTTGTGGTCGGGTAGTGCTAATGCTTGCAGTAACTGCACAAAAATGTATGGGTAACTTTGATACGTTGTAACTTCGCGAAAAAAATCGTACGTACCTCATTTTTTACTTTGCAAAGAAAAGTCCATATTTTACGATGATTACACAAGTTGACATTAAACGTGGAACATGGATGAGATGTATCATTTCCCGCAGATTTTTGGTCGCTGAATCTGAATCCGGAAGCGAAATTTTTCTATCACGTCAGCTTTTTGAGAAAATTGAGATTAAAGATGCCAGAAAACGCATTTCTAGCCATTTTTGAAACAACGTAGCGGCTGAACCTGACATGCTGGAGACTTTTAATAGAGCTTCAATGAAAGCTTGAACCTTGTGCTTTGAGATGATTATAATGAAAATAATGTTGCATCCGCTTATCTTGAGCGGTAACAGATTTTCGCTGCGCGCGCGCGCTCGCTACTCCTCACCGTATGCCGCCCGGAAAATTGTGGAATTGTGTACCCATACAAGCCTCCAAACTACATTTTTTATCCTACTTCTTTAAAGCTCTTCGCTACTAATGGTACTAAGATTGATACCTATGGATCAAAAACTTTAGCATTAAATCTTGGTTTACGCAGAGTTTTTAAATGGAAATTTTGTATTGCAAACATTCAACGACCTATATTAGGAGCAGATTTTTTAAGTCATTTTGGATTACTTGTGGATATGAAACGTAAACGATTGATTGATACTGTTACTTTATCTCATAAAGGAAGATTATCAAAAATTAATCATTTAACAGTTTGCACAACTTCACAAGACTCACCGTTTCATAAAATCCTTGTTGAGTTCCCAGCATTAACTCGTTTTGCTCCAATTTCAAATAATAAAATACACCAAGTAGAACATTACATCGTCACCAAAGGCCCTCCTATTGCTTCTACTCCACGACGATTATCTCCTGAGAAATTGAAGTTCGCAAGAGAAAAATTTAATTCCATGATTGAACAAGGAATTTGTCGACCATCGAGTAGTTCATGGGCAGCTCCGCTTTATATGATTCCCAAAAACGGATCTAATTCTTGGCGACTTTGTGGAGATTATCATGCCTTGAATGCAGCCACTATACCGGATCGATATTCTCTTCCACATATTCAAGATTTCACTGCAGGATTACATTGTAAGAGTATATTTTCAAAAATAGATTTAGTAAAGGCTTATTATCAAGTTCCTGTTGCTAAGGAAGACATACCTAAAACTGCGGTAACTACTCCTTTTGGATTATTTGAGTTTCTGGTAATTCCTTTTGGTCTTCGTAACGTTGCTCAGACTTTTCAACGCTTAATGAATACTATCCTTTCTGGCCTTGACTTTTGCTTTTGTTATCTGGAGGATATTTTGATTGCCTCATCCAATGAAGATAAACACATCAAACATCTGCATGCTGTTTTTATGCGTCTGAAACTATTTGGCATGACGATTAATGTTTCTAAATGTCTTTTTGGCAAAGAAGAAATTCCTTTCCTTGGATATCTTGTTTCCAAACAAGGAATTAAACCTACTTTAAACAAAATTAAAGCTATAATTGATTACAAGAAACCAAAGACAATTCACGAATTAAGAAGATTTTTAGGAATCATAAATTTCTATCGTCGGTGTTTAAAGAATGCTGCGTTACATCAAACGATTCTGACTGATTATTTGAAAGATAGTAAGAAAAAAGATAAGAGGTTAGTTGTATGGAGACCTGAAGCTGAAGAGGCTTTCAAATTCTGCAAGGAAGAACTTTCAAGGATCACAACCTTAACTCATCCTGTTCCAACAGTTCCTTTTATATTAACTTGTGATGCTTCTGACTTGGCGGTAGGTGCTTCCCTGTGTAAGGCTAAGCCTACAGTAAACGGAAATAAAGGGCGCTTGTATAGAGGGTGCTGTGTGCGCGTTGAGGGCGCGATCATCACTCTTGTAACCGCCATTGCGTGCAGGCAACTTGGCGACCTCCATATAGTTAGCAGACAAATTTAATATTTCTTATTATCTATTATACCAATCGCTTGGGAATCGTTTGGGCAAATTTAGGAATAGATTCTCATAGTTTAGGAAATAATAGTTTATTTACAATTAATAAAAATAAATTGAGCGTATAGTTAGCAGACATAATATTTAAATAATTTTTTTTAAATTGTAATTAACGTGAAATTATTTGGGAAACACGTCTGTAATGTTTTTAACGTTTACGAAATAATTATTCCATTTGAAAATCAAGTTTAAAGTACGGTTACTGGACATCAGTTGGACAAATTATATATTTCTTATTATTTTTCATTTTTCATTATTGCAATCGTTTGGGAATCATTTGGGTAAATTTAGGAATATATTTTCATAGTTTAGAAATTAATAGTTTATTTATAATTAGACAAAATTAAAATTGAAAGCGCGTAGTTATCAGACATAACTTTTAAAAAATTTTTTTTTTACTTTAATCAATATAAAATCATTTGGAAAATGCGTTGTAATGTTTTCAACGTTTGGGAAATAATAGTTTATTTTTTAATAGTTAATTTCCTATTAAATAATAATTATATTCCCTGTTCCTATTGCCTGTTTTGCCTGGCATTGTGGAAAGACCTTAACTGATTATTTAGTCCAATGTACGCAATGTCCGATTGGATAATCGGACATCAGACGCAATGTGAATTCACCATTAATCGGTTAAACTCAGGTTAATAAAATTATGCAATAAAATCTAAATAAAAAATGATATGTTACATACATGAAATGATATACATACATATAGTAACCACATTTATATAACGTATATTTATACACGCAATATTACGTTTTGTTTAATAATTTTACAATTGTTACGCAGACACGAATTATTTATTCATGTAAGAAAATGTATTATAAGAGCTCATTGCGCATGACTCATTTATTGCAAAATTTACAACTTCTAGGATTTTTGTATGATTTTGGAAGAACATCCTTACAAAAGATATTTTTCGCAATATATTTTAATGGAAAAAGATTATTGAATTCAGCAGTATATAAAATTATTATAAGACACTATGAGTACTAGTACTCATATATCGACTAAAGTAAAAAAAAGATTTTTTAAAAGTTATGTCTGATAACTACGCGCTTTCAATTAATTTTGTCTAATTATAAATAAACTATTAATTTCTAAACTATGAAAATATATTCCTAAATTTACCCAAATGATTCCCAAACGATTGCAATAATGAAAAATGAAAAATAATAAGAAATATAAAATTTGTCCAACTGATGTCCAGTAACTGTACTTTAAACTTGATTTTCAAATGGAATAATTATTTCGCAAACGTTAAAAACATTACAGACGTGTTTCCCAAATAATTTCATGTTAATTACAATTTTAAAAAAAATTATTTAAATATTATGTCTGCTAACTTTTCGCTCAATTTATTTTTATTAATTGTAAATAAATTATTATTTCCTAAACTATGAGAATCTATTCCTAAATTTGCCCAAACAATTCTCAAGCGATTGGTATAATAGATAATAAGAAATATTAAATTTGTCTGCTAACTATATGGAGGTAACTTGGCGGCGGACTCTTCTTCCGGCCGTTGACCGGGTAATATACGTTTACCGAGTACTTCGTGTTATTCATTTTATTCCTACGCTGACACGCTTTCCACCCCTTTCTGACCATCCTGACACCGGGGATCCTTAGCTTCGGTAACCTGGTCGCCGTATAAACATCCCTTACAGTTCAGAAGTGGGATAATAACGCGTGAGTGTACGGAACGTGCTTATTGCGTCAGTCTGTTCGTATGCGTGTGCGCCTCAGTTTTTGCAATATCGTGTCTGCGGTTACTTTCTCTCGCATTTATAACGACAGTGACTGTTCTGTCGCATTTCTTAACGACATCGGGTCCATCGTTTTCGCTTCGGTCGCTGTTTTAGCGCGAATCGGCATAAGCCTTTGTCCCTCGCAGTCTTGCGTCAGTTATCGTTTCCCGCGTGTTACGCGTTAATAACTGTATTATCGTGAGTGCGTGTCGACGGCTGTTTTTTGCCGGGCGTCAGTGACTTGTTTCTAGCGGTTCTGGTATTGTTCGTCACGTCGCAATAAAGTGCGTCGTTCAGTATTTCGAACTTTTTTTGCAACAGTTTTGATCGTTTGGTGTTAGAAGCATTTAAAATCAGGGCTCATTGACAAAGTTTGGGCCTGTCTTTATTTTACGCCGTATGTTCATGGTAGCATTGCGTTCGAGGCTGTTCCCGTGTCGTTCATTGCGGGACGGTAGCCGGTATAACGGGCCGCCATATTGAACTCGTGCGTTTCACGTGGATCAATACGTGCTCTTTGCCTGAGACTACGCATGCGTATTTCGACATACTGGCTTTGTTCGTGGCGCGCAAAAAGAAGTCGACCATATTGGACTTGGCGGTAGTGCGCCTTTCAAGGATCGGACATTTATCCTTGTTCTATTGTACATTCGTCAGTTGTACTTTAGTGACTATTTTGTGCTTTTTTTTCTCTTCTCATCAACGAAGATGTTGCAGCAGGATTGCCTAAAATGTTTATCTCTTCAAGAGCTTCAGGACGAAGCCCGTGCTTCAGGGATTACCAAAGTACCCGAGAATCGCACCGAGAACATAAATCTTTTACTAAGGTTGTTAGAAAAGGACAGTCCGCTGGACGGAGATCAACAGACCTTACCTCGCGAAGCCGCCGAAGAACCGGCTCGTCCAGACTCGTCTGCATCAGGTAATACTACCTTTACGGCACCTGATCAAGATTTTTTTCCATCCAGGGAAAATCAACCTTCATCTATGGACAAGTTTTTGCCCCAATTCTGCTCGTTAATGACAGATCAAATGAGCATGTTCAAGGAACAGATGTTGCAGCAGCAAAAAATGATGCAACAATTATTTGAATCTTTCAATATCAACCGTAACCCTCCGCAGGACAGGGTTCGATCAAGAGAAGAAGCCTTCTTGTCATCTGCTCAAGATCAACATAGTGTTAATAATACTCGTTTTGCAAAAAGTGCTTCATCGTCATCTGGACATTCGGTTAAATTTTTAATGTCTCAGATCCCTACGTTTGGTGGTACTGAAGACGAAGATGTGGAGTTGTGGATGGAGAAGATTGAGAGTGTGGCGGAGATCCACAACCTCTCCCACGTAGTCATGCTGTCTGCAGCTACGTCCAAGTTGAATAAAATGGCACGTTGATGGTTCGACTTGCTCTGGTGACGTTAACCGTTCCTGGTTTTGTTTTAGAAATGCCATTCTAGATCGCTTCAAGAAAAAAGTACTTTTTAATGTGGCGATGCAAAGGATTGAGTCCAGAAAGTGGAACTGTGCTACGGAATCATTTCAAGATTACGCAATGGACAAACTGACATTAATGCGTTGCCTTAAGTTAGAGGATCCTGATTCCATCCAATTCTTAATTAATGGAATTAATAATTTATCCATTAAATGTGTTGCAGCTGGTTTGCGAGTGAACTCGCTGAACCAATTTCTAAGGGAAATGCAGCACATTACATCAGCATGTGCTGACTCTCTCAAAAGGTTCCAACCTTTTAATAAATTTGAGAAGTCAAAGGACTCAAATTCAAAGTTTCACAAACCCAAGAAGTCAAATATTTCGTCGGAAAAAACCAATCTTTATCAGAAGAATCTCAAGGCAGATACACATTGCATGTATTGTCACAGCAAGGACCACATAAGAAGCGACTGCCTTAAGCTGAAAAAGAAGGATCAAGGACAGAAGGCGGGGACATCCATATTCACCCCCTTCTGTTGCAGCAGTGGAAAAGGCTACGGAAGGTTCGTCCGAACTAGTTGCGTGCGTTCGTGCTAGTAACGGTAGGAAAATTGTTGCCGACGACTCCGTTGTAAATATTCTAAATATTAACGGTATTTCTTGTATTTCATCTGCCCTAATTGACACAGGTAGTCCGATTTCTTTCATCAGCGCATCTGCTTTTAAAAAATTTTTTGGTTCATCTTCTGTTTCTTTAGAAAAGTCTACGCATTTATACGAAGCATTAAATGGTTGTCCTATTGATATTTCTGGCGTATTCTCTACTCAAATTAAATTGGAAGCTTTACCTTGTGTAATAACGTCAATTAATTTACATGTTTTAAAAAATGATTCAATGTCAGCTGATATCATTATTGGTCGTGATTTTTTGTCTAAATATAATATTTCTGTTTCAGTCAAACTGAGTACTAATGAAATAAAAAATAGAATTGAGCTATTTTCTGAAATCGCATCGGCCGAAATTGTTAATGGTTCTACTAATAGTTTAAAAAATTTCTTTTCTGAAATTAAAATAGACTTTGACTCTTCAGTTAAACAGAGTTTAATTTCGATATTCCGTGAAGTGGAGAATGAAAAAGTAACTCCCATTCAAGATGATTATTTAGTAAAAATCGCTTTGAAAGACGATACCGTCTATGCATATGCTCCTAGACGCTTCGCATGGTCAGAACGCGTTATGATGAGAGAAATCACAGACGACCTTATTGCCCGCGGCATTATTAAGTATAGTTCGTCGCCATACTGTGCCAGAATGGTACCAGTTAAAAAGAAAAATGGCTCTATGCGGTTGAGCGTCGACTTGCGTCCGTTAAACAGTAAAATTATAAAACAAAAATATCCGTTCCCCTTGATTGAAGATTGTCTCTCGCGCTTAAGTGATAAATGGATTTTTATACTTTTAGATCTGAAAGATGGATTTTATAATATTAGACTTCATCCAGAAGTCATCAAATATTTCTCATTTGCTACCCCAGACGGACAGTTTGAATATACTAGACTGCCATTTGGTTTCTGTGAGGCACCAGCCGAGTTCCAGAAACGCCTTGTTCAAATTCTTCAGCCTCTAATTAGAGAGGATAAAGTGATAGTATACATAGACGATATACTTATACCGTCTTCTACGGTTAACGATAATCTCATTGTTCTTAAAGAAGTATTGCTTTTGTTCAAGAGACACAATCTCCAATTAAATCTCAAAAAATGTCTTTTTCTGAAAACAAAGATCGAATACTTGGGATATATTGTTTCGGCCGATGGCATAACACTCAGTTTTCATGTTCAAGCGGTCAAAGATTTCCCTCAGCCCAGAAAACTAATAGATATTCAGAGATTTCTTGGTCTGACAAATTATTTTAGAAAATTCATCAAAAATTATGCAATGATTGCTCGACCTCTGCATGATTTATTACATAAATCTGTTCCGTTTAAATTTGATCAAAATTGTCAAATGGCTTTTGAAACACTTAAAAAGGAACTCATATCATATCCAGTGTTAACTATTTACAACCCGTTTCTCGATTTATTGTGTATTTACAACCCGTTTCTCGATACGGAAATTCACACCGATGCTAGCGCATTGGCTGTCGCTGGAATTTTGTTGCAAAAACAGAAATCGGGTCTATGGACACCGACCGCGTATTATAGTCAAGCCACAAATCAGGCAGAAACCAAATACCATAGTTTCGAGCTGGAGATGCTTGCTATAGTTCGAACAGTTGAAAGATTTCACATTTATTTATATGGTTTATGTTTCACTATTATTACTGATTGCCATGCTTTGGTCCATGCGATTAACAAAGCTAACATCAATCCGAGAATTGCCCGATGGATTCTCAAACTCCAAAATTATACGTTTAAAATCGTTCATCGTGACGGTAAGAAAATGGCACACGTTGACGCTCTTAGTCGTGCTGTCAATTATATAAAAGCTCTTCCCCTTGAAAAGGAATTGCAATATAAACAGCTACAAGATGTTAAAATAAAATCAATAGCCAGAGATTTGGAGTTTAAAGATCACGAAAAATATAAACTCTTTGAAGGTCTCGTTTTCAGAAAGGGATTAAACAAACGTTTGTAGTATTAGAGTCAATGACTATTAACGTCTATCACGATGAAATGAATCATTGTGGTATCGAAAAAACGATCCAAGGTATCGCTGTAAATTATTGATTTCCTTCTCTTCGTAAAAAAGTTAAGAATTATATAGAAAATTGTATTATATGTTTGATGGCTAATTCAGCGGTAAATTCCCGCGAAGGTAATATGCAGATTACAGATACCCCTTCCATTCCTCTCGAGATTATGCATGTAGATCATTTTGGTCCTCTTAAGGAATCGTCTAATGGTCTTAGACATATTTTGATAATTATAGATGCTTTTTCAAGATTCACATGGCTTTTTCCAGTTAAATCAACCACTTCTAAAGAAGTGATTAAACACTTGTCAGTTCTTTTTCAGAACTTTACCAATCCTTTAAAATTAATTTCGGATAGAAGAACAGCATTTACCTTCCAAGAATTTGCTAACTTTCTAAAAAATTATAAAATAACACACCATCAAGTAGCGGTAGCTGCCCCTTGGGCCAATGGACTCGTTGAGCGAGTTAACAGATTTGTTAAATCTTCTCTTAAGAAGATAGTCGAAGATCAGGCCGATTGGGATAAATATTTATCATCGGTGCAATACGCTGTAAATAACACGTATCATTCTTCATTAAAAGCTTCACCCTCTAAGGTCTTTTTTAGTTTCAATCAGCGTAACCATTTTGATTCTGATCTAGTCAAATTTCTTAATAATATTGCTAAAGTTGAATTCAATCTTGAAAATGTTCGTGATACTAGTCGGGATTTGACTGTTGAATCGACTGTTATGCCTCGCGGTGCGAGTGCATGAAAAAGTCGGGATCGTTGCCTGAAATGAGGAGCAGGGGCCTCGGAATCGTCAGGGGCTTGGGGTCAAATAACTCAAGTCTTATACACCTTTTAACTTTTTATTGTAATTAAACAATTTCACTTGATACACTGGCGCGTGTTTATTTGATACACCTTTCTGCGCTAGGTTGTAAAGTATCGTTCGCGGCTCACGGCGCGTTAAATTATGTTTCATCGATCTCTCGAGACTTTGGCGCGTTAGGCGATTCCCGTATTAGCGATAATTTAATTGATCTGGTATTACTCAGATTTGATATACGACTGCCCGGCGCGCATCCGCGGCGGGCCTTTTATCTCTTCGTTATTTCCGGGATTTTCGGGGGCGCGACCAAAGTCCAAGTGCAAGCGAAGCAGGTTTAAAGTTGAACCTCTTCGCTTGCACTTTCGCAAGTTTTTTGGGCGATCGCGCGTGAGTTGCTGTGCAAGCATTCCGCGCGGTCAATGCCCTTCTATTTCGACATTTCATATTAAAAAATGTGGTTATAGCTTCCGGGCTATAACACCCCTCCCCCGTAGAAAAAAGAAAAACGGAGGTACGGAATTTTTCTCTATCCCAAAAATTAGTTTTACTTAGGTATATTACAGTAGTGTTTTCCCGTGTACATATTTTTATTATAATCGTTTGTACTTATTACTAAAATCTCGTACTCTGACTTCTTCTCAATATAGACCTCGGTATGCGGAAGTCGTCTTCGAAGAATGAGACTGAGGGTCGTCTTAACGGTTTTTGTTTATTTCTCTTTCTTAGCACTATGTAGATTATTATTGCTATGGTAATTACTGTTATCAATATTCCGCTCGTTGCCATTGGGTAAACGAATTGTTTTTTCGTCTAGAACTTATTCTCGTTGTTTTGTAAGTCTTTATTCATATCTTTTAGCTTATTTCTCAATTCCACTAGTTCGGATTGATGCTGTAGTATATTTTGTTGTTTCTCGTCTAGTGTGTTCGTATCGTCTCGTAAGAGTGTTAAGTTTGCTTCTGGTAAATAAGTTTCTATACTGTCATCGTTTTGTATGGCTTCTTTCGGCTGAATAGTGATTTCAGTCGTTTTTATTTTACATTTATTTCCTATTCTAATTTGACCCGTTTTCTTAACTATTTTTCTTATTTTGTTATGATCCTCGCATTGGATCGTTATCGGTTGTTCGTTTATCGTTGAGTATAGCCAAGTGAGGGGCTGATGCAGTGGTATCCATATCGTGCTTGTCACGATTATGTGTCTAGTATTACAGCTCTCGTATTGGTGTTGTAAGTACATTTGTACCTCGCATGGTGTGTGTGAGTTTAAACGGTGTATTGGGTGTGATTTTTCGCAAACGTATTTATTTTTTATTTGTATACATTTGTCTAACTCTTTTTCTTTTATCTCAATATACGTCAGTCCTTCTTTATCTAATGCTATTAGCTCGTTTCTTATTTCTACCTGTGTGAATATGTTTTTGCTGTCGTATGTAGGTAAAGGAATTACATTTATTATGTCGTATATTGGTTGTGCGATGAGCGGGAAACGCATTATCGTAATTATAACCGGTCCTTCGCGGTATATGTTTAATTTAATATATTTCGCTATTTCCAACCATTCTTCGCTTTTTATTTCGAAGGGGAAATACAAGCCTTGAGGTAATTGGAGCGCTACCTCTTTTAAATGTGTTATAATATCGCTGATAGGTGTTAGTAAAGGATGCATTATACTTTTACTAGCATATGTGAGATATTCTATCACGTCTTTCGCGTCCCTAATTAGGTCGGTTATCATCGTGGTAATTACCGTGAAATGTTCTGTTATTTCTTCTCGCGTGTAATATTCCCTGACATAATGATTTAACAATTTACCATTATGGTCTACTATGTTTTCTAGTTTGTCTAAATGTACTATAGTACTATTTAGGACCTTAATTTGATTTTTTGTAACATGTTGCAACGTTTGCTGCTTATTCTGTAAAAGATTTAGTTGTTCATTTATTAGTTCCCTATCGTTCGCGTCCATTGTGCCGAACAAGGTTTTCGCTATTGACCCGATTCCGTTTACGAGACCTCTACGTTTGTTCGTCCGTGTTTTGTACAAGGTGTTTATTAAAGTAATTAATTTTGCTAACTGTCTCGACTCGTTTTTTACGATTTCTTTTAAGTTGTCGCAAGTACGTTTGTTGTGGTCGTCTGATTTTATTTGTTTGCATGTTTCGTATGTTTGTTGTGTGTATTTGTTTATTTGCCATGTCTTGTCATTTAAGGCCGTTATATTCAATTTGGTAACGATTTTCCATGTTTTCGTTACTTGCTGCAGTTGTCCTATTTTCTCGAAGTACACTCCTGGATGGTTGTGAAATTCCTCGATTTCGTATCGGTGATTTGTATCGTGCTGCTCGGTTAGCGCTGATCTCATCTCGAATATGAGTATTCTGGAATTACATATTTTATTCTTTTATCGTTTCTTTCGGATATAATTTCAAAAGTTTTTTATTTCATATATTTTGTGCGGTGTTACTGAAATTTTTTCTTCAGTCAGTTTTTTACTGTCCACCCGCACGTTTTTTTTTACTTAATTATACGAACATTAGAAAAGATGGTCTGTGCTAACGTGCCTAAACGCAGTAATTATTTTGTTTCTCCACTACTTGTGGAGGAGGAGGAGGCTCCCAACGGGGGGCTTTTCTCCTACGCGGAAATGTATGCTGTGTTGTCTCGCCTTGCCGAGACATATGACTGGGGTCCGGCTAGGGGTTGGTTGGTCGAGGATACAGGGTGGTTTTACCCCCTTACTCTGTTCGACCGATTTTCCCCGGGATTTACATGGGAAGTTCCCTCGATTTCGGAGGTTTTCCGTCGTGTCCGCCTCAATTTTTTATTTGATATGTTGTGGCGGTTTTTCCTCGAGCGCCGCTTGGAATAGGGTAAGTGTCTTTTTATTTATTTTTTATTAGCGTTTTTATTTTATTTGCATGTGTTTGTAGCGTTTTCTTTCGTCCTGTGACGGTTTTTATTGTATTTCGCGAGCATGGGCGTTAAATTCGAGTATCCGGTGTTAATATAATCTTCTGACGGATATTATTTCTTTTAGTTCTTCTCTTATTAACTTACGGGTTTTTGGTTTCTCGGATTTTTTACGCAGCTATTTTTACGCTTCTTTCTTTAGTCTGCTTTTGACTGCTAATCCGTTGTTGCGTCTTTACGTCAAGCTAAAAAAAAACATGTGCCGGGATTGTGGCGAAGTTTTTTACATGGATAGTCGCACTCTCTTGTGTGAGTGGTGCGAACGCGGGCCCGTCGTAGGGCTCGAGTGCTCTAGTGATCCAATTGTTCGGGCGCTTTCCGCCGTGTATAGGAGTGGTAACACCCCTTTTTCGCTACGTGTGACCCTGGATGTGACCAGTGGTCGGCGTACTGTTTCCGAGCTGGTGCCGTGGAGCCGGGGCTTCGTTTATGATGCTCCTTACCTGGCTCGATATAGGGAGATTGCTCCGGATTGCTTTTCTTGGATGCGGCTTACTGATTGTGAGTAAGTGTTTTATTTTTTTTTTATTAACCGTCTATAAACGCTTTTAGTCGGTTTGTGTGCATGCGTATTGTCTTCCTACTCTTTTTAACCGTGTAGTTCACGTCGGAATTTTTTTCAATTATTGTGTACTGCCCTGTCCATAGCGCGTCTAATTTTTTCGATCGTCCGCGTCGTAGTGTCTCGTCGTATACGAGTACTTTGTCGCCTACTTTAAATTTAATTTCTTTCGCGGTTTTATCGTAGTATTCTTTTGATTTTTGCTTTTCTTCTTTTATATTTTCCCTTGCGTTTTGATTTGTTGCCCGCAGCATTTCCCTTAATTTTTGCGCGTAGTCTTCGTAACTGTACGTCGCTCGCGGGGGCTTAAACAGTGCCGTAGGTAGGCTGGCTTGGTGCCCGTATACTAGCTCGAACGGTGTATAGCCCGTGGCTGTGTGCGGGGTCGTGTTATAGGCAGTGTTGTGAGACGGGCCGGGTTTTCTCGCGCATGCGCGGCGGACATAGCATCAGTGAGGTATACGTACAGATAAAAAGATGTACCATGATCACCCGCAAACATAATTCTGCAAAATTTTTTGTAATATAAGGAAAAATATATAATATATAATTAATAATACAGCATACATATGCACAATTATATATATATATACATATATATTGTATTTTTAATTATATATTACATATTTTTCTTCAAATAAGATCACGTGAGATAGATACATCACTGCTAATAGCCATTATGACCGCGCATGCGCGAGGAAACCCGTGTCACGTCCAAGTGACATAAAATTTTGAATTTTTTCTTTTCCTTTTTATTCTTTTTTTTCTCTTGTGTAATTAACAGTATATTTATTATTCAATTTTGTTATTTTGCAGGGTATCTATCGCCTTTACTTTTGTTTCAGGCAACGCGCAGGATTCACAACGGCCGAGCGGTAAACTATTGTGAACGAGCACAAGGCACCGGAAAATAGAGGTAGGTTTTAGATATTAAGTTTTATATAGAAAGTTGAATTTATTTAATCTAATGTTATTCTTATTTTCAGCCTCACTTTAGCAGAATGGTATAGGAGAGAAAAGTGTGGAAAAAAATATAAGGTATGTATTAAATACTATAATTTTACTGACTCTATTATTTAATTTATTTTCTATGGTTGAAAATTCAATCTTAAGATAAATATATTTCGTATGTTATTCTATTAACAAAACTATATGTATATATTGTGATTTTAATTGTTCAAAGTAAAGGAAATAGTAATGATAAAGTTCTATATTGAAAATTTAGGATTTATTGTGTAACTAATAAATTTACTATCTTATTTTCAGAGATCGACCCAAATATTAAAAAAAAAGGCTGCGACGGATTGGAAGGCAAGGCTAGATCGTGACTGCTATTGAGTCTCAAAATCAGATACGTAAAGATTTACTGCACCTTATTACTGAGCCTTTAATTTAGTGAAAAGATTGAAGCTTGTGATATATTATTATAGGTCCAAATGTTCATCCCATAAATTTAAATCAAGAGGTCGGAGAAGATTCGAGAATCCTATGGAATAATACGTCCTTACGGACTGGTAATGAAGTCAGATTGCGAGAGGGGAAATCAATAAACAAGGTAATTTAAATGATTTATTATATGCATATGCGTGTGTGTGTTTCAATTAAATAATATCATTTGGCATCAGAATCATTTATTTCACATATGTATATCATTCCGTATATAATTGGTTATTTTACTTAGTATTTAATTTTAATCACAAAATTTTCATACATTATTTCATTGATTTACATGCGTGTAGTTAATTGAGTCGTTGAATTATAAGCGGACACATTTTGTTCCGTTAGAGTAACATTTCTGAATTCGACATATAATAAGTATTTTCCAATTATATTCGTAATTATTCATATATATATATTTAACATTTTAAGCTTGGTGGTTGTTCTAATCGTTTGATACTTGAGAATTTTAGCGTAAGGTTGTGTACAAATGTTGTAAAATGCAATTGAAATTAGTAGTTATTCAAAAGAAAGAAAAAATTTGTATATAGATCTCATCAGTATTAACGTACAATCAATATCATTCAATAAAATTAAGAAAATAGATGTAGAAATTGATCACACTATATATGGATTATCTGTGCTCTTATATTTTCATTGGTCGATAATTTCTCAATTTATCGTTGTAAACATTAAAGCTGCCGATTAGAACAATCACTATTTTAATTTTCAATCACTTCAATTTAGAATGTTGCACTTTATAATATTCGCTAGACCATGTATGTTCAGGACACTGTATATATATATATATATATATATATATGTGCACATATAATTATTCTCATTTTGTTTCATAGTTTATATAGCCCTATAATTAATTAAAAGGAGAAAAGTATATATATATCTATTTTTATATTTATTGTAAAGGTAATGTTTAATTTAGTTACAGGTTATGTTAGACAGGTATTCACGTATATATATAAAAGTGGGCAAGCGAAAACAGAAGGTCTTAGAAATATTTATGTATATATATAAATGTATAAATGTGCACGTATATATTTCGTCTGGTTGACTGTAGTTTACTCACTGCGATTAATATTCACAACCTTCTCTTTTTTTATTGTTGCAGGGACGTTTCCTCAAGACAAGATTTGTCGAGTTAGTCACGTTCTGAGTGACTCTTCGTTTTTGTGGGTGCGGCCAGATATTGCCCTCGTCTAATTATACAGGATTATAGGCCGATACAAATCTAAATACTCGCTGATTTTATCGTTTAAGGCGCAGGAGTAATTCCTTGTCGAACTACGCTCTTACTCGTACGACGTTTCAACGCAGACTGCTTCTGCCCGAGCGTGATCATCGGCCGCTTCGGCGCCGTTCGACTAACTTCGATAGCTTTCGGGCGCGTGCACGCTTCGAGTCAGCGCGACATACAATGTGATCACGCTTGTTTACGCATTCCTTGAGCCGGCGAGTTAGAATAGGAATTTCGCTTTCGAAATTAAATTTAGAATTTAATATATTTTAGATTTAATATTATCCTCATTGTAAATATTTTACTATTGATCTTGAAAATTTTATAAAGAAAAAGAAAATCATTTAAGGTTGATTAGTTTTAAGAAATAATGAAATTAAATTTTAATTTAATGTTCTTTTTATTAATGCAAAAAGAGATTTCTTATATTAAAGATCTTAATTAACTTTTATCAATAATGAAATTTTTATCCTCTATCGAAATTCCGATTCTTACTCCTTTTCTTATTGGCTGTAAATTAAAGTAATTAACATTCTCATTGTACAATAAAATAATTATATAATTTATAATATTATTTTAAACATAGTTTTAAATCAATTGAATGCGTATTTCAGTATCTGAAATGTGAAAAGCGAGCGAGAAATATGAATATTCGCACTGGGATATGTTTTCGTATGGCCGATGATGTCATCACATTGGCATCTCGGCCTCTTGTACTGTGAATTTGAAAGAATGAATAAATTACAATTACTTTATATTTTAAATAAACTATGTTCCACTTGTTTAATATTCCTTGTTTAATTTCCCATTATCCTTAAAATTCATTATTAATTTTTATGTAATTAATTCTGGTATTAACGTCATTAAATAATCGATACTGCGTTTTGTCAATTAATTATATCAATTAACAAAAGTTTAGTCGATCAATTGTAATGTATATGCTTTCATTGAATTAGTAAGAATTAATTAAGATAAGTTTGAATATTTGATTAAAATAAGCATTCAATCAATGAACTATAACAAAACAAAATTATTCAAAAAAAAAAAATAATAATTGCATTTCGGTATAACACACGCACATGTGCATATATGCACGTATCAGAAGTAAATTATTGCAATTTATAACATATACACATATGTATGCAGTTAGCGACCCTACTGAATATAATAACATACATATATACATTTGTTAAAAGTTTACACAGTCAATATAGCAAGAGAATATGCAGATCAATATGCAATGGCAGTATGATATAATATAGACACATAGATCCAATATAAATTATCAATATATAAACATAAGTAAAAATAGCAATTTGTGTACAAGTATTTTTGAGTCACCCTGTATAGAGATGATTGTTTATGCCAATCCATGTCTAGATAACTGCACAAGGTGATTATATACCATCATTCGTTAACAAAAGCACCCCGGTCCAACCATCATAGGAAGTCTACACAAGTCGCAACAAAATAGTTGAAAATCTGGCCTCGACGAACTCGAAGCGTTGTATATTGTAAACCACCTTATGTGATCCTTGCAAATTCGCGTCCGAATGACATTTCCAACGGTCTGGAGTGTTGGTAAAGTGGCTCTGTACTAGGAAAACAAGACTCAACTATTGCATTCAAATATTTTGAGAGATATTAATTTTTATGTGTGAAAAATGTGTCATTTTACTGAGTTTTTGAGAGAACGTGGAGGGTATGCTGATTTTTGTTCCAACAGTTCTTACTATTGTTTATACACGATTTTCTTGTAAAGAAATGTTCAAATCATTATAAAATATTAACTTGAGCTCGTTTGAATCAATGTAAATAAAAGTTTTGATTATTTGAAAGTGTACATATAGTGAATTTCGTAGTTCGTAGACTTTACCGTTTTTAATGAATTAGATGACGATTGATATTATAAAAGTGCCCTAGAATAGTTTTATATTGTATCTGAATGCATACAGATGCAATGCATTGTATATACCGGGTGTCGCGAAAGTGTCTATAGCCTTCATATCCCTTTTTAACAATTTTTATCAATGTAATTAACGTTTCTTTAAATGTTATTATTTTAATTTATATTAAATATGATTTAATTAAACTTGTGTCTTGTTTCATAGTCTTTGTGTCTCACTATTTTTACACTATGAGCTTGTACTCTCATTTAAGTTGCAATTTGACATACTAACGATTTCTCATGGGTATATACATATATATATGTGCATATATACCGAACTGTATAATGTAAGCATGTATAAATGTATAAATGTGTATATGTATGTTTGTTGATTATTAGGCTTGTCGCTTTTCTTTAACTTAGTATATTCTATTCTATAACTTGCACAGTAACTTTTTGTTTTATACTTATCTCTAGAGAGTATAATAGTTATATATAATATTTTATCTACTTGTAATATTTCCTCAAATATATATATATGTTATTTTTTATGTTTCAGGTACAGCGATTGAGATTCGGATGCTTCAACGCAAAAAGGTAAGTATTAAACAATATAAATTAATATTTTCTTTCTCTCTTTCAGGACTAACATAATCGATAGCAAGAGAGGTCTGGCTACTGTCGGTACGATTACTTGTCATTAATTAACAAAGGAAGGTAAGACTTTAAATAATTCTTTATAATTAAAGATTAGTTTTAACGATCCGGTCCGAATGTTTTCAGGTGCCGTTATTAAATAATGTGCCTTCCTCGGAGCGTCGAGCGACGGTGAGGAGAATCGGAGATGAAGAGGCGAAAAATTTTCCCGTCCACGGACGGTGACTAGCGTCAGGCGGAGGCGCCGTACGTGACACCCCCCTCCTTAGGAGAAGCATCTACGCAGGAGATGCGTCGTGAGCCTCCTGGTGAACCATCAAGTAGAGATGACCTTCAGTAGTCCGGAGTGGAAAGGAATCCGTGATCTGCCGGGTTGGTAGCACGTTCCCATGTCGTGGAAGGCGAGTAAAGTGAAACTATTGATTGTCTTAGCGTCTCACGGCGATTCTGTCTAGCCTTCGTTCCAAGCGTTGGTATGACATGCGAAGTTCGTGTATTTGTGAAGGTATCGTCGACCCGTCGTTGGTTGGAAGAGTTTCCTCAATGGTAATTGAGTGCGGCTCTCGAAGGAGTTCCTCTAAGCGACTGACGGATCTGGTCGAGCCGTTGGATGAGTCGTTTTCTTCCTTGTAGTTGCTTAGCGCGTAAGGGTCTCTTTCTGCACTTAGCGTTAGTATTTCGCTAGTACTTTTCTTCATGTATGCTAGCAAGATTGATAATGCGAGCATACCTAGAATAATGACCAGTGTGATCTGTATTACAGTGATCCAGAAGATATTGAAGTACTTCTCCATGAAGGATAGCTCGTCCTTGAGTTTCCCTGCTTGAACGGAGGCAGGCAATTGAATCAGAATGCTCTCTACAGTATATTTCGTAGATTCTGGTTCCTTATAGTCTTTGGCGTTGTCCCTTGGCCTTTTGATGACCTTTTCACCTTTTTCAACTGAATCGTCGGCAGGGATGACCTGTAGTCGACCCCATGGCAAGGTCTTGATATCGAGGAGCGTTGGTAGGTCAACGGCTCGTTCCGCTTCTTCAAGAAACGTATACCATACGTTGTTGAGCCGATACATAGCGGCGGTGGCAGGATCGCAGGCGATTCGCGTTCCCTTAAAGGTGATAATTCGTGTCCTCGGCTGTAAGTACGCCGGATGGCCGTTTATAGTGATTGGCAGCTCTTGGAAGCAGTCCTCCGTGGTTCGCAGTAGAACAGGCACGGAAGTGCATCGGTATAACTGGGCAGCTTCACCTCGGATGCGTGCTGAGTATCCTGGCGTGCCCTTGAGTGCGTAGGCCAGTAAGATCGGATCCTGGTAAGCCAACATCATGGCGGAGCGTATTTCAGGCTCCTTCTTTAAACATTTCTCGGAGGAAATCGCTGTATAAACATTCTTTACATTTATGTTAATATCATTTATAACAGTCATATATCTTGAGGAACTATAATGTATAAAGGAAAACAACTCATTAACAAAATTTTTCCTTAATACTGTTTCTCGAATGGTCAGTCGAGGGTGTTCCGTTTGATGTATTTTCGCGTTACATATTGTATGAGTAACTTGTACATAAAGAACAATTGTTTTGTTGCCGTTAGTTAGAAAGTATGCAACGGGGTGCCCTTTTGCGTACAATTTTTGAGCTACTCCGTGGTACACTAATTTTTGCTCGAGCGGTTTGCAATTATTGCGGAACGAAGGCGACCAATAGTTTTGGTAACCTTCCTCGTCTGTACATTCAAGGTCGGTATAAACACAATTAGTGCCAGTGGGCAATGTAATCTTATTTTTATCTAAATCAATTATCTTATTATAATACTTATATTCTATGTGTATATACATTTTTACAGGTTTCGTTTTTCCGAAGACATTTTCGTCATTATGCTCAAATGCAGTAAGTGGAATGAGTCGACTGTTGGTTACATCTTTTTCAAGATTCTTAAAAGTGTAATTCCCGAGACGCAATTTTCCGTAGGCATGGAGGTACATGCAAGAAGAATAGTTCAAAGGTAAGTAGAATCTCTTATTTTCGAATAATTGCCTCGATTTAGATTTTAAAACCTTGTTATCATTATAATTCAACGTATTGTCTATTTCGACTCGACAACTTAATATTTCTACAGTACCGTTATTTGGCTTTTCCAGTAAATCTACGATCACCTTGCGAAGAACTGGAGTTTCTTGGCCTGAGTGACACGAGTCGACTTCGAGCAGTGATATTGTGGTCCCATTACTGTAAGGAACATCGCAATCATATCCTATGAGAGCGTTGTTATAACGGACCAGGAGGATCGCAAGGATAATTTGAACGACCATCTGAAATAGAAGAAGTCATCATCCTGGTTCGCCATAATGTGCTTTCCTGAGCAAATTAACGTGCACTGTTCGCGTGGTTTGTCCTATTTTAATTTTAACATTTTCGTTGTTGAGGACTTCTATTATTTTATACGGCCCTAGATATTCTCTGTCGAATTTATGGCGTTTTTTATTATTAATTAAAAATACGTTGTCGTCTACTCTAAATGTTACGGGATTCATGCGCTTGTCGTAATACCCTTTTGAACGTTCCTTGGCCTTAATTAAATTAGACTTAGCCGCTACTTGTAGATCGCTAATTTTTTCAAATAAATTAAGTAAATGCGAATGATACGTCTCCGATTCTTCTTCTCGGGTGAATCCAGAAGGGATTCTTGCGGTGTGACCGAAGATGAGCTCGTGCGGAGTATAGCCTGTTCCTTCGTGTGCTGAGGTGTTGTATGAAAATCTTGCCCTCTCGATGAGGTCGTCCCAACGTTCTTCATTGGTTACGAAACATTTCAGGTACTCGATTAATACCATGTGAGATCTCTCCAAGGATCCATTACTCTGTGGATAATATGCCGTAGTACGAAGCTGTTGAATACGAAATTTTTTCGCAATACTTTTCATAAGGAGGCCGGTTAAATTAGAGCCCTGATCGGTAAGTATACTCTTCGGGCAACCGAAGTGGCAAATAAAATTGTTTATGAACGCATTCGCTATTGTTTCAGCTCTGGCGTCTGGCAGAGGAGCATACACAGAATATTTTGTGAGCAGATCCTGCATCGTTAAGATGTAAACGTTGCCTCGCGGTGTAATTTTAAAAGGGCCGACTATATCTAAAGCGACCTTGTCGAAAGCTTTACCGGGTGTGTCGGTGAGTATCATAGGCTGTCTGGTTTTTTTCCTTACTAATTTCATAGTTTGACAGGTGCGACAATTTCCGATGAAGTCCTGTATATCCCTTTTCATATTAGGCCACATGAATCTTTCTTTTATTCGTAAGTATGTCTTAGTGACACCCTTGTGTCCGCCGACGGCTGATTCGTGGTGTTCTTGTATTATAGACCTTCTTTCCTCTGATGGAGGAGTTGCAGCGATTCCAAGATAAATTGAAACGGTACAAGGTTGTTCGGAGAGAACAGTAGAAAGCAGATTACGTATAGAACGCCAAGGTATACTATCAAGCTTGTTAGTTTTCTGTATGCTAAAAGTATCTAAATTTAGTTCGATAATTACGTCGAGTAATGAGGCAAAACATTCGTTCAGTATATTTTTATCTAACTGAGTTGACCTTTGTTCTTTTGCTGGTAATACTATTATGTGTTTTCCAGGATATGTGGAAGGGTAAACTCTTGCTCTACCCAAAGTAAGATCGTCTAAAGGTGGAAGTTTTCCAGCTGTTTTAAATTCTTGTGCGCCATCGTCGAAAGGATGCTTATCAATGGTAACCATAATAACAGTGTTGTCTTCTCGTTGTAGTAACGGGGTGGTCGTTTCCTTTAGTTTACATTTATTTCTAATTGTTCTTTTTATTTGTTGCAGATTTCCTTCTTCGTCATCAGGTGAGATTGCGTTGGAGTCGTCATCGTCTTGAGATCCGTCCGAGTATCCGAGGGTAAAATCTAATATCTCGGGAGGCGGTTCCGGTGGAATCTCAGGTGTATGGAGAATACTTCTGGTAGGTGAAAGCTCCTTTAACGTTGAGTCTTCGTCGCTTCCGCAAGACTCTTCGTCAGTTTCTTCGTTAACATTTTCGTTTGGCTTATTTCCTTTTAAATGCCATCTTGGCGATTGTTGTAAATTTTCAGGAGACACTGGAGGTGATGTACGAGATGTGAGAGGAGTCGAACTAAAAGGAGGTGAATCAGGAGATCTTGGATAAGCAAATATTTCTTCGCTAGTGTCAGAAGCAACTACATACGGTCGCGTGGAACAGAATATTCGTTCATTACTTTGCCTTCGAACGGGTATTTTCCGACGTCTAGTGTCATCGTCTTCATCTTCACTTTCAGACGTATCGGAGAGGTTGCTAACTCTTACTGGGAGTCGTGGACGTTTTTCCAATGGACATACGAGATAGTTAACGGTATTTCTAGACAATGCATCAGCGTTGCAATTCGTTTTACCAGCTTTATATATGACAGTATACTCATACTCTCCAGCTTAAGACGCCATCGCATAAGGCGTGAGCTAGGATCCTTGACTCTACACAACCAAGTGAGAGGTTGGTGGTCCGTGATAAGAGTGAATTTACGTCCATAAAGATAAGGTCTGAAATGAGCGACACAATATATAATGGCGAGAAGCTCCTTCTCTATCGTCGAGTAATTTTTCTCGGCTGGATTGAGTACTCTAGAGGCATATGCTATTGGCAAATTTTGACCAATCGTCCCTTGGCTTAGGATGCCGGCTACAGCGTGATCGGACGCGTCTGTTGTGAGTAGGAATTCTTTTTCAAAGTCCGGAAATTGCAGTAGAGGCTCCTTGCATAGAAGTTCGCGGAGCGTCTCGAAAGAATGCTGTGTGTTTTTGTTCCAGCAGAAATTTCCATTCTTTTTGAGCAAGTCCGAGAGTGGCTTGGCTATTTCTGAAAAGCCAGCGATAAAGCGGCGGTAATAGCCAGCTAGGCCGAGAAATTGGCGAACGTTCTTCAAACTGCGTGGAATTGGAAAGGGTTTGACTGCGACTATCTTCTGTGGGTCCGGGCGAACTCCGTCGTCGGTAATAATGTGTCCGAGATAAGCAACTTCGTGCCGTAGAAACTCGCATTTGTCAGGCTGCAGAGTTAGATTAGCTTCTCTGAGTCTCTTCATTAGCTTGTCTATTTTGATATCGTGTTCTCGTAGGGAGCTTGCGTATATCACGATGTCATCCATATAAACTAGTAGTTCTATGCCTTGGAGGCCTGAGAGCACGTTGTCCATTAGCCTCTGGAAAGTGGCTGGCGCATTGCGAAGTCCAAATGGCATGCGTGAGAATTGGTAATGCCCATACGGCGTCGAGAATGCAGTCTTGTGTGCGTCTTTTGGATCCATAGGGATTTGGTGAAATCCACTAGCAAGATCGAGCACTGAAAAATATTTCGCACCACCGAGTTGATCCAAAATGTCGCTGATGTTTGGAAGAGGGTAGGCATCTCCCGTTGTCTTCTCATTTAATCTCCTGTAGTCTATCACCATTCGCCATTTCTTGTTCCCTAGCGAGTCGGCCTTCTTAGGGACGATCCACACTGGTGAGTTGTATGGCGAGGTGGAAGGAATTACTATATCCTTTTAGAGTAGCTCGCTCACCTGTTTGTTTATTTCCTCGCGGTGTACAGGTGGGAAACGATATTGTTTTATATGTACAGGCGTCTCGTCGGCAGTAATTATCTTATGATTAATTACATTAGTTTTCCCTAAGTATTCGCCGGGTATATAAAATCTATCGCTATGTCTAACAACTATATCTATGACGCTATTTTTTTCTAATATGTCGAGGTGATCAAGTCGCAAAAGCCGTAATATTTCGGAGATTCTATCCTCAGTGTAGTTTTTATTTAATTGATTTTCGCTTGACTTATAATTATTTTCGCAAATTTCGTTTCTTACCTTATTGATTGTATTAATAGATTCGACTTTATCGTCGGTAGATTTTTTCGTGTCCACGCATGTTTCGAGTTCATCCGCGCTTGCGGGATAAGATTTTATAGGAGAGGAAGAGTTTTGACCGCTGGGGTCTAAATAATAGGGGAATTGCACCGGCGCGAGAGCGGCATCGTCGGTCACCGGCGGGGAATTTATATCCGATTGAAGTTCCTGGTAGGGACAGCGTACCAGTGCGAGATTTGTGCTTTCGTTCACTGACAGAGACTTACAATCTCCTACCGAGGTAAAAATAGTATTTTCAATAGTAATATGTTTAGAGTTAGGGTTAACATGCGCGGAAGTAATTGTATATTTATTATACGTATTTGCTGTATGGAAGGAAGGGGTTTTAGGAAAGGGATGTCGATCTTGATCGACGACGCACCTTGATGCGCCAGAAGGAAGGCAGTGCTCCTGCCCGATAATAAGAGTGTTTGAAATTTGCTGTGTGAATGACTCTATATTATTATTATAAAGATTTTTATCATGAGGCTTCGACGTGTTTTCTTTCGACTTCTCGACGTTATCTTTTAATTGATTTTGAATATTTTGATCGTTGTTTGCTTGTAATGAATTTACTAATTGTTCTTTATTTTCTTTTTCAGGTAATACCGTATAGGTCTTCGCGGGATTCGCGGATAGAGGATTTCCTGTTATTTGAGTGTTTCTTAATTCATAATTGTTTTTATATTGCGGAGGTTTTTGAGCAACCTGTGAAATTTCATTTAACGTAATAATAGGTATCGCGATTTCTACTTCGTGATCTAACGTGTTAATAAATCGAATGTATGCTTTATCATTTATACAAGTGACGAGGCAGTCTCCGGAGTAGACTCCTTCAGGTCCCTTTAGCGGAGGACAATGCCCGGTTTTAATTCCTGGATTAGCTATGCGTATTGTAACGCCCATATTTGTTCTCGCGGGTATAACTACTGTCTCTTGATTTTTAAATGGAAAAGCACAATCGTGCCATGTGATAAATTTAGTCGCGTAATTAATGCACGCATTTTGTTCATTGAAGAACGAAGATCCCAATATTCCTTGAGTAATTATGGGAAATTCGTCGGGTACTACGTGAAAGGTTACCGGTACGTTATAAATATTCGCGACTGTCGTACCAAGCGTGTTGACGCCGTCTACAGTAATACCGGTGAGTTGAATAATTTCTTTATTGTTTATTTGAACATTATTATTAATGCAGCCTCTTTTAATCACGTTGGGCTGTGCTCCTGTGTCGAGCATGAAGGCGGTCGGTCCGCGAAAGGATATTGACTCGAGTTCGACGGCTGGTATTCTACCATCGTCTCCTCGTAAGACATGGAGACTCCTTGACTGGTCTCCATAGCGTTAATGGGACGGACGTTCCACTGGCCTCGGGGCGTCCCGTTGGCTGAGGCCACGGTGGAGTTTCCCGAATTTACTGGTACATTATTACTATTATTACTCGTATAATTATTATTACTATTATTATTGTTGCCGTTTGTGGGCTTATTGTTATTATAACTGCTATTGTTATTATAATATTGTCTTTTTCGACATTCATGTATCAAATGTCCTATTTTCTTACAGAAACCGCAAATTTTTTAATTGCCGGATGCTACCGGATTGTTCGATGAGTCGCTCTGCATCGCGGTGGAGCCACGCTGTAATATCTGAGTCTGTGGAGCTGGAGCGGAATTATCTCGCGAAGTACGCGCATTTTTGTATCTTAGTTCCTCTCTTTGGAGTCGCCTGTCTATAACAATTGTCTTCGAACAAGCGTCGTTAAGGCTGTTGTAACCTTCCGCGCGAAGTTCTGTTCGGTAATCGCGAGGAAGTCCCTCTAGAAATGCCTCTAACGCGAAAGATTCTATGGATGAAATCTCAATTTCGGACAACGGTCGGCCAAAACTTGTTTGATCACCTTCAATTATAGCTGTCTTTAAATCCTTAATTCGCCCGATGTAATCTAAGACATGCTCGTTTGGTTTTTTGAATGTCATGCTCAACTGTCCGCGGTAATAGTTTGAACTTTTCCCAGGCCCGAACGAACGTTTTAAACAATCTAGAAACTTTTCGACCGTAGGGTGTATTTCGTCCTCGACAGCTAGGTACGCGTGATGGGTTAATTTATTTCTTAACATGCGAACGAACATAGTTTCGTCTACCAGAGGTACTGTTTCCTTTGCGCGTTTACAGGCTCTCGCGAATTGCCAGACCGGTATATTGTGCCCATCGTATTTCGGTACGAGTTCGAGCGCGTCGCGTAAATACGACTTCGGATATGCGGACGGGTACGAAAATCCCGACATATTTGTTGCAGGCGTAGCGGATTGTTGACTTAAATTCGGCGTTGGTATGTGAGTTGGAGGCGATTGAATTGACGTAGTCGCGTGAGGTTCGGAAACATTACTCTTGGGAAAATAATTCACAAATGTCTGCATCATGTTTTCTAGCATCCGCGTGCGCTCCGTTAATTCTTTTTCTTTCTCCCGGATTTCTTTGATTGCTCTTCCATACGTAGCGCGTGCTCCCTTATGATCGCTATCACTGTCTGAGTGACTCATTTTTAATTAATTATTTAATATATGAAAAATAATAACAATATATATATTGATTATCCGCGGCGATTACGGCTGTATCAATTATTATATGAATATTATATAAAAACTTTTTATATAAATGTTGTTTTCACCTTAGCATTAATAGTACGATCAATGATATATTCCTATAGAAGTACCTAAATATAAGATTGATCTTCGAACGCGTAGATATGTATATGTGTATATCGGCTGAATAATTTATTTGAAGGCCGAGCGCTTATAAATATTTATGAGAATTGTATCGATAATATTTGGAAAGGAATGTATGTATATACAAGGATAGGTCTAAAAATACATATATATGTGTATAGCAGAATTGATAGTATTGTATTATATTTTCCTGAAAAGAAAGATAATATTATGTTATATTTTTTTTATTTCACGCACATAGGCATATAATTCGTAATCGAATGTGAGTTTTCAATTGTATTTTGACTTCTCTTAATTTCAGAACTAAGTAATATAATGAAAAGGCAATGGTGTCTTTTATATCTCTCGGAATAGCTTCCCTAACGGATAAGGATATCCCTTTCTTGTTGAGATATCCCACCGCTGTCACCAGTTTTTCTTTTTATGTTTAATGTCACGTCCAAGTGACATAAAATTTTGGGTTTTTTCTTTTCTTTTCCTTTTTATTCTTTTTTTTTCTCTTGTGTAATTAACAGTATATTTATTATTTAATTTTGTTATTTTGCAGGCTATCTATCGCCTTTACTTTTGTTTTAGGCAACGCGCAAGATTCACAACGGCCGAGCGGTAAACTATTGTGAACGAGCACAAGGCACCGGAAAATAGAGGTAAGTTTTAGATATTAAGTTCTATATAGAAGGTTTGAATTTATTTATTCTAATGTTATTCTTATTTTCAGCCTCAACTTTAGCAGAATGGTATAGGAGAGAAAAGGTGTGGAATAAAATATAAGGTATGTATTAAATACTATAATTTTACTGATTCTATTATTTAATTTATTTTCTATGGTTGAAAATTCAATCTTAAGATAAGTATATTTCGTATGTTATTCTATTAACAAAACTATATGTATATATTGTGATTTTAATTGTTCAAAGTAAAGGAAATAGTAATGATAAAGTTCTATATTGAAAATTTAGGATTTATTGTGTAACTAATAAATTTACTATCTTATTTTCAGAGATCGACCCTAATATTAAAAAAAAAGGCTGCGACGGATTGGAAGGCAAGGCTAGATCGTGACTGCTATTGAGTCTCAAAATCAGATACGTAAAGATTTACTGCACCTTATTACTGAGCCTTTAATTTAGTGAAAGATTAAAGCTTGTGATATATTATTATAGGTCCAAATGTTCATCCCATAAATTCAAATCAAGAGATCGGAGAAGATTCGAGAATCCTATGGAATAATACGCCCTTACGGACTGGTAATGGAGTCAGATTGCGAGAGGGGAAATCAATAAACAAGGTAATTTATATGATTAATTATATGCATATGCGTGTGTGTGTGTCAATTAAATAATATTATTTAGCATCAGAATCATTTATTTCACATATGTATATCATTCCGTATATAATTGGTTATTTTACTTAGTATTTAATTTTAATCACAAAATTTTCATACATTATTTCATTAAT
The DNA here is from genome assembly GCA_963971435.1 of Lasius platythorax. Lineage (NCBI taxonomy): Eukaryota > Metazoa > Arthropoda > Insecta > Hymenoptera > Formicidae > Lasius > Lasius platythorax. The sequence continues at coordinate 44,629 of OZ020539.1, forward strand.
TTACATGCGTGTAGTTAATTGTGTCGTTGAATTATAAGCGGACACGTTTTGTTCCGTTAGAGTATAATTTCTGAATTCGACATATAATAAATATTTTATTTCAATAATTTATATGATTTATTATATGCATATGCGTGTGTGTGTTTCAATTAAATAATATCATTTGGCATCAGAATCATTTATTTCACATATGTATATCATTCCGTATATAATTGGTTATTTTACTTAGTATTTAATTTTAATCACAAAATTTTCATACATTATTTCATTGATTTACATGCGTGTAGTTAATTGAGTCGTTGAATTATAAGCGGACACATTTTGTTCCGTTAGAGTAACATTTCTGAATTCGACATATAATAAGTATTTTCCAATTATATTCGTAATTATTCATATATATATATTTAACATTTTAAGCTTGGTGGTTGTTCTAATCGTTTGATACTTGAGAATTTTAGCGTAAGGTTGTGTACAAATGTTGTAAAATGCAATTGAAATTAGTAGTTATTCAAAAGAAAGAAAAAATTTGTATATAGATCTCATCAGTATTAACGTACAATCAATATCATTCAATAAAATTAAGAAAATAGATGTAGAAATTGATCACACTATATATGGATTATCTGTGCTCTTATATTTTCATTGGTCGATAATTTCTCAATTTATCGTTGTAAACATTAAAGCTGCCGATTAGAACAATCACTATTTTAATTTTCAATCACTTCAATTTAGAATGTTGCACTTTATTATATTCGCTAGACCATGTATGTTCAGAACACTGTATATATATATATATATATATATATATATATATATATGTGCACATATAATTATTCTTATTTTGTTTCATAGTTTATATAGCCCTATAATTAATTAAAAGGAGAAAAATATATATATATCTATTTTTATATTTATTGTAAAGGTAATGTTTAATTTAGTTACAGGTTATGTTAGACAGGTATTCACGTATATATATATAAAAGTGGGCAAGCAAAATGGAAAGTCTTAGAAATATATATATATATATGTATAAATGTGCACGTATATATTTCTCTGGTTGACTGTAGTTTACTCACTGCGATTAATATTCACAACTTCCTTTTTTTTATTGTTGCAGGGACGTTCCCTCAAGACAAGATTTGTCGAGTTAGTCACGTTCTGAGTGACTCTTCGTTTTTGTGGGTGCGGCCAGATATTGCCCTCGTCTAATTATACAGGATTATAGGCCGATACAAATCTAAATACTCGCTGATTTTATCGTTTAAGGCGCAGGAGTAATTCCTTGTCGAACTACGCTCTTACTCGTACGACGTTTCAACGCAAACTGCTTCTGCCCGAGCGTGATCAACGGCCGCTTCGGCGCCGTTCGACTAACTTCGATAGCTTTCGGGCGCGTGCACGCTTCGAGTCAGCGCGACATACAATGTGATCACGCTTGTTTACGCATTCCTTGAGCCGGCGAGTTAGAATAGGAATTTCGCTTTCGAAATTAAATTTAGAATTTAATATATTTTAGATTTAATATTATCCTCATTGTAAATATTTTACTATTAATCTTGAAAATTTTATAAAGAAAAAGAAAATCATTTAAGGTTGATTAGTTTTAAGAAATAATGAAATTAAATTTTAATTTAATGTTCTTTCTATTAATGCAAAAAGAGATTTCTTATATTAAAGATCTTAATTAACTTTTATCAATAATAAAATTTTTATCCTCTATCGAAATTCCGATTCTTACTCCTTTTCTTATTGGCTGTAAATTAAAGTAATTAACATTCTCATTGTACAATAAAATAATTATATAATTTATAATATTATTTTAAACATAGTTTTAAATCAATTGAATGCGTATTTTAGTATCTGAAATGTGAAAAGCGAGCGAGAAATATGAATATTCGCACTGGGATATGTTTTCGTATTGCCGATGATGTCATCACATTGGCATCTCGGCCTCTTGTACTGTGAATTTGAAAGAATGAATAAATTACAATAACTTTCTATTTTAAATAAACCATGTTCCACTTGTTTAATATTCCTTATTTCCCATTATCCTTAAAATTCATTATTAATTTTTATGTAATTAATTCTGGTATTAACGTCATTAATTAATCGATACTGCGTTTTGTCAATTAATTATATCAATTATCAAAAGTTGAGTCGATCAATTGTAATGTATATGCATTCATTGAATTAGTAAGAATTAATTAAGATAAGTTTGAATATTTGATTAAAATAAGCATTCAACCAATGAACTATAACAAAACAAAATTATTCAACAAAAAAATAATAATTGCATTTCGGTATAACACACGCACATGTGCATATATGCACGTATCAGAAGTAAATTAATGCAATTTATAACATATACACATATGTATGCAGTTAGCGACCCTACTGAATATAATAACATACATATATACATTTGTTAAAAGTTTACACAGTCAATATTGCAAGAGAATAAGCAGATCAATATGCAATGGCAGTATGATATAATATAGACACATAGATCCAATATAAATTATCAATATATAAACATAAGTAAAAATAGCAATTTGTGTACAAGTATTTTTGAGTCACCCTGTATAGAGATAATTGTTTATGCCAATCCATGTCTAGATAACTGCACAAGGTGATTATATACCATCATTCGTTAACAAAAGCACCCCGGTCCAACCATCATAGGAAGTCTACACAAGTCGCAACAAAATAGTTGAAAATCTGGCCTCGACGAACTCGAAGCGTTGTATATTGTAAACCACCTTATGTGATCCTTGCAAATTCGCGTCCGAATGACATTTCCAACGGTCTGGAGTGTTGGTATAGTGGCTCTGTACTAGGAAAACAAGACTCAACTATTGCATTCAAATATTTTGAGAGATATTAATTTTTATGTGTGAAAAATGTGTCATTTTACTGAGTTTTGGAGAGAACGTGGGGGGTATGCTGATTTTTGTTCCAACAGTTCTTACTATTGTTTATACACGATTTTCTTGTAAATAAATGTTCAAATCATTATAAAATATTATCTTGAGCTCGTTTGAATCAGTGTAAATAAAAGTTTTGATTATTTGAATGTGTATTGTATATAGTGAATTTCGTAGTTCGTAGACTTTACCGTTTTTAATGAATTAGATGACGATTGATATTATAAAAGTGCCCTAGAATAGTTTTATATTGTATCTGAATGCATACAGATGCAGTGCATTGTATATACCGGGTGTCGCAAAAGTGTCTATAGCCTTCATATCCCTTTTTAACAATTTTTAACAATGTAATTAACGTTTCTTTAAATGTTATTATTTTAATTTATATTAAATATGATTTAATTAAACTTGTGTCTTGTTTCATAGTCTTTGTGTCTCACTATTTTTACACTATGAGCTTGTACTCTCATGTAAGTTGCAATTTGACATACTAATGATTTCTCATGGGTATATACATATATATATACAGGGTGACCCATTTTAACTTAGGCAGCCAAATAACTCGAAAAATAAGCACACTACGAAAAAATGTTTAGAATCAAAATTTCTTCATTTCGAGGGGGACGTACAATGACGTTAAAATGAGCCCCCCCACCCCTCCCCCTGGGCGGTGAGGAGGGGCAAGTTTGAAATCTTAAATAGGAACCCCTATTTTTTATTGCATATTCGGAATCTTTGGCTAAAAACACATACAATTTGTCTGAAACATTTTTCTCGATTCATGACAGATGGCGCTGTAATCGACGAAATTCAATTTCTTCGATTTCTCTTACTGAGAACCCATGCTTACGATTCTGCAATAAATTAACAATAAAAATACCACGTTTTCATAGTTAATACTCGAAATTAGTCTTAAAACAAACTACTCATTATTTTTATTACTCATTAATTACTTCTCAAGAAACTGCTTTTAGCGTAACCCAGGAACAACGTCGTGAACGTAGCAGTTTTCTGTTCCCTTCGGGGTGCTTGATTAACGTGAGTCCCCTCGCCTCTCACAATTCGGGGTGCTTGAACGTGTGGTAACCCAGCCAGTGAAGGCAAGGTCGTGTGGTGATCCAGCCAGTGAAGGCAAGGTCGTGTGGTGATCCAGCCAGTGAAGGCAAGGTCGTGTGGTGATCCAGCCAGTGAAGGCAAGGTCGTGTGGTGATCCAGCCAGTGAAGGCAAGGTCGTGTGGTGATCCAGCCAGTAAAGGCAAGGTCGTGTGGTGACCCAACCAGTTAAGGCAAGATTGCATTGTTATCAGCTCTCTCCGCATGGAGGAGATGCTCAAAGTGTGCACCATTATTTTTTAAGGATAACAGTAATCGACAGCGAAAGTTACGTTGTACATTTTCTAGCATTAAAGGAGTTATAGCTTCACAAGCTCTTCTTATTCTTTTCATCATATTCAATCTTGTCGTTGGAGCTTTACTATACACTGCATCTTTAACGTATCCCCATTAAAAGAAATCAAGGGGGTTCAAATCCGGTGATCTCGGAGGCCACAGAACTGGTCCACCCCGCCCTATCCACCGATTTGGGAACCTTTGATTCAAAAACATCCGTACAATACGAGCATAATGAGCAGGAGCACCATCTTGTTGATACCATAAATTTAGTCTAACTGCAAGGGGAACATTCTCTAGGTATGCTGGCAAATCATTTTCGAGGAATTCTAAATACATTGGACTATTAATTGGACGTTCAAAAAAATGAGGTCCAATGACTTGGCCATTGCAAATGCCTACCCATACATATAAACTCCAACGATGTTCATTAAGCACCTCACGATACCAATGTGGATTTTCTGGTGACCAATAGTGGCAATTATGCCTATTGAGACTACCATTGCTGATGAATGTTGCTTCATCACTGAAACAAACATTACTAAAAAAATCTGGATTCTGATCTAACATCTCAAGAGCCCATCTACAAAATTGTACTCTGAGTACGTAGTCGGCCTCACTTAATTCCTGTACCAGAGTAATATGATACGGATGGTAATTGACTGATCGTAACAATCTATGTGCCGTAGTTTGAGGGATTCCCAGTTCTCGTTCTATTTGACGGGTACTAATATGGGGATTTTGATGAACCATAGCCAAAACTGCGAGCAATCTAGGGTCATTATTATTATGAAGTCTATTCCTTCGCCTTTCGCGATGAAGTGGATTATTACGAGATCTCCTTTCAATGTTTATAATTTGTTGATCAGTAGGATGGCGGCGATTTGGGAATCGCTCCGCATAAGTACGGGCAGTAAGTCTGTAATTTCTACCACATTCGCCAAAGGTTATAAGAATATTGACTACTTCTGTAGGCGTATAATTTGCCATTTTACCAAAATTTTATCAGAGTACAAATGTTAAAAAAATACATAAACACTTGTGACTTTGGCACTAAATGGACAAAATTATGGAGGGATACTTAGAGGAACTCCATCAGATGGAAAGTCCAAAATGTCTCGGTACTTTGGACCATTCAAGTTGCCTAAAGGGCAGGTTACGCTAAAAGCAGTTTCTTGAGAAGTAATTAATGAGTAATAAAAAATAATGAGAAGTTTGTTTTAAGACTAATTTCGAGTATTAACAATGAAAACGTGGTATTTTTATTGTTAATTTATTGCAGAATCGTAAGCATGGGTTCTCAGTAAGAGAAATCGAAGAAATTGAATTTCGTCGATTACAGCGCCATCTATCATGAATCGAGAAAAATGTTTCAGACAAATTGTATGTGTTTTTAGCCAAAGATTCCGAATATGCAATAAAAAATAGGGGTTCCTATTTAAGATTTCAAACTTGCCCCCCCTCACCGCCCAGGGGGAGGGGTGGGGGGGCTCATTTTAACGTCATTGTACGTCCCCCTCGAAATGAAGAAATTTTAATTCTAAACATTTTTTCGTAGTGTGCTTATTTTTCGAGTTATTTGGCTGCCTAAGTTAAAATGGGTCACCCTGTATATATATATGTGCATATATACCGAACTGTATAATGTAAGCATGTATAAATGTATAAATGTGTATATGTATGTTTGTTGATTATTAGGCTTGTCGCTTTTCTTTAACTTACAATTAGTATATTCTATTCTATAACTTGCACAGTAATTTATTGTTTTATACTTATCTCTAGAGAGTATAATAGTTATATATAATATTTTATCTACTTGTAATATTTCCTCAAATATATATATATGTTATTTTTTTATGTTTCAGGTACAGCGATTGAGATTCGGATGCTTCAACGCAAAAAGGTAAGTATTAAACAATATAAATTAATATTTTCTTTCTCTCTTTCAGGACTAACATAATCGATAACAAGAGAGGTCTGGCTACTGTCGGTACGATTACTTGTCATTAATTAACAAAGGAAGGTAAGACTTTATATAATACTTTATAATTAAAGATTAGTTTTAACGATCCGGTCCGAATGTTTTCAGGTGCCGTTATTAAATAATATGCCTTCCTCGGAGCGTCGAGCGACGGTGAGGAGAGTCGGAGATGAAGTGGCGAAAAATTTTCCCGTCCACGGACGGTGACTAGCGTCAGGCGGAGGCGCCGTACGTGACACCCCCCTCACCGCCCAGGGGGAGGGGTGTGGGGCTCATTTTAACGTCATTGTACGTCCCCCTCGAAATGACGAAATTTTGATTCTAAACATTTTTTTGTAGTGTGCTTATTTTTCGAGTTATTTGGCTGCCTAAGTTAAAATGGGTCACCCTGTATATACGTGAATACCTGTCTAACATAACCTGTAACTAAATTAAACATTACCTTTACAATAAATATAAAAATAGATACATATATACTTTTCTCCTTTTAATTAATTATAGGGCTATATAAACTATGAAACAAAATAAGAATAATTACATGTGCACATATATATATATAAATATATATATACAGTGTCCTGAACATACATGGTCTAGCGAATATAATAAAGTGCAACATTCTAAATTGAAGTGATTGAAAATTAAAATAGTGATTGTTCTAATCGGCAGCTTTAATGTTTACAACGATAAATTGAGAAATTATCGACCAATGAAAATATAAGAGCACAGATAATCCATATATAGTGTGATCAATTTCTACATCTATTTTCTTAATTTTATTGAATGATATTGATTGTACGTTAATACTGATGAGATCTATATACAAATTTTTTCTTTCTTTTGAATAACTACTAATTTCAATTGCATTTTACAACATTTGTACACAACCTTACGCTAAAATTCTCAAGTATCAAACGATTAGAACAACCACCAAGCTTAAAATGTTAAATATATATATATGAATAATTACGAATATAATTGGAAAATACTTATTATATGTCGAATTCAGAAATGTTACTCTAACGGAACAAAATGTGTCCGCTTATAATTCAACGACTCAATTAACTACACGCATGTAAATCAATGAAATAATGTATGAAAATTTTGTGATTAAAATTAAATACTAAGTAAAATAACCAATTATATACGGAATGATATACATATGTGAAATAAATGATTCTGATGCCAAATGATATTATTTAATTGAAACACACACACGCATATGCATATAATAAATCATATAAATTATTGAAATAAAATATTTATTATATGTCGAATTCAGAAATTATACTCTAACGGAACAAAACGTGTCCGCTTATAATTCAACGACACAATTAACTACACGCATGTAAATTAATGAAATAATGTATGAAAATTTTGTGATTAAAATTAAATACTAAGTAAAATAACCAATTATATACGGAATGATATACATATGTGAAATAAATGATTCTGATGCTAAATAATATTATTTAATTGACACACACACACGCATATGCATATAATTAATCATATAAATTACCTTGTTTATTGATTTCCCCTCTCGCAATCTGACTCCATTACCAGTCCGTAAGGGCGTATTATTCCATAGGATTCTCGAATCTTCTCCGATCTCTTGATTTGAATTTATGGGATGAACATTTGGACCTATAATAATATATCACAAGCTTTAATCTTTCACTAAATTAAAGGCTCAGTAATAAGGTGCAGTAAATCTTTACGTATCTGATTTTGAGACTCAATAGCAGTCACGATCTAGCCTTGCCTTCCAATCCGTCGCAGCCTTTTTTTTTAATATTAGGGTCGATCTCTGAAAATAAGATAGTAAATTTATTAGTTACACAATAAATCCTAAATTTTCAATATAGAACTTTATCATTACTATTTCCTTTACTTTGAACAATTAAAATCACAATATATACATATAGTTTTGTTAATAGAATAACATACGAAATATACTTATCTTAAGATTGAATTTTCAACCATAGAAAATAAATTAAATAATAGAATCAGTAAAATTATAGTATTTAATACATACCTTATATTTTATTCCACACCTTTTCTCTCCTATACCATTCTGCTAAAGTTGAGGCTGAAAATAAGAATAACATTAGAATAAATAAATTCAAACCTTCTATATAGAACTTAATATCTAAAACTTACCTCTATTTTCCGGTGCCTTGTGCTCGTTCACAATAGTTTACCGCTCGGCCGTTGTGAATCTTGCGCGTTGCCTAAAACAAAAGTAAAGGCGATAGATAGCCTGCAAAATAACAAAATTAAATAATAAATATACTGTTAATTACACAAGAGAAAAAAAAAGAATAAAAAGGAAAAGAAAAGAAAAAACCCAAAATTTTATGTCACTTGGACGTGACATTAAACATAAAAAGAAAAACTGGTGACAGCGGTGGGATATCTCAACAAGAAAGGGATATCCTTATCCGTTAGGGAAGCTATTCCGAGAGATATAAAAGACACCATTGCCTTTTCATTATATTACTTAGTTCTGAAATTAAGAGAAGTCAAAATACAATTGAAAACTCACATTCGATTACGAATTATATGCCTATGTGCGTGAAATAAAAAAAATATAACATAATATTATCTTTCTTTTCAGGAAAATATAATACAATACTATCAATTCTGCTATACACATATATATGTATTTTTAGACCTATCCTTGTATATACATACATTCCTTTCCAAATATTATCGATACAATTCTCATAAATATTTATAAGCGCTCGGCCTTCAAATAAATTATTCAGCCGATATACACATATACATATCTACGCGTTCGAAGATCAATCTTATATTTAGGTACTTCTATAGGAATATATCATTGATCGTACTATTAATGCTAAGGTGAAAACAACATTTATATAAAAAGTTTTTATATAATATTCATATAATAATTGATACAGCCGTAATCGCCGCGGATAATCAATATATATATTGTTATTATTTTTCATATATTAAATAATTAATTAAAAATGAGTCACTCAGACAGTGATAGCGATCATAAGGGAGCACGCGCTACGTATGGAAGAGCAATCAAAGAAATCCGGGAGAAAGAAAAAGAATTAACGGAGCGCACGCGGATGCTAGAAAACATGATGCAGACATTTGTGAATTATTTTCCCAAGAGTAATGTTTCCGAACCTCACGCGACTACGTCAATTCAATCGCCTCCAACTCACATACCAACGCCGAATTTAAGTCAACAATCCGCTACGCCTGCAACAAATATGTCGGGATTTTCGTACCCGTCCGCATATCCGAAGTCGTATTTACGCGACGCGCTCGAACTCGTACCGAAATACGATGGGCACAATATACCGGTCTGGCAATTCGCGAGAGCCTGTAAACGCGCAAAGGAAACAGTACCTCTGGTAGACGAAACTATGTTCGTTCGCATGTTAAGAAATAAATTAACCCATCACGCGTACCTAGCTGTCGAGGACGAAATACACCCTACGGTCGAAAAGTTTCTAGATTGTTTAAAACGTTCGTTCGGGCCTGGGAAAAGTTCAAACTATTACCGCGGACAGTTGAGCATGACATTCAAAAAACCAAACGAGCATGTCTTAGATTACATCGGGCGAATTAAGGATTTAAAGACAGCTATAATTGAAGGTGATCAAACAAGTTTTGGCCGACCGTTGTCCGAAATTGAGATTTCATCCATAGAATCTTTCGCGTTAGAGGCATTTCTAGAGGGACTTCCTCGCGATTACCGAACAGAACTTCGCGCGGAAGGTTACAACAGCCTTAACGACGCTTGTTCGAAGACAATTGTTATAGACAGGCGACTCCAAAGAGAGGAACTAAGATACAAAAATGCGCGTACTTCGCGAGATAATTCCGCTCCAGCTCCACAGACTCAGATATTACAGCGTGGCTCCACCGCGATGCAGAGCGACTCATCGAACAATCCGGTAGCATCCGGCAATTAAAAAATTTGCGGTTTCTGTAAGAAAATAGGACATTTGATACATGAATGTCGAAAAAGACAATATTATAATAACAATAGCAGTTATAATAACAATAAGCCCACAAACGGCAACAATAATAATAGTAATAATAATTATACGAGTAATAATAGTAATAATGTACCAGTAAATTCGGGAAACTCCACCGTGGCCTCAGCCAACGGGACGCCCCGAGGCCAGTGGAACGTCCGTCCCATTAACGCTATGGAGACCAGTCAAGGAGTCTCCATGTCTTACGAGGAGACGATGGTAGAATACCAGCCGTCGAACTCGAGTCAATATCCTTTCGCGGACCGACCGCCTTCATGCTCGACACAGGAGCACAGCCCAACGTGATTAAAAGAGGCTGCATTAATAATAATGTTCAAATAAACAATAAAGAAATTATTCAACTCACCGGTATTACTGTAGACGGCGTCAACACGCTTGGTACGACAGTCGCGAATATTTATAACGTACCGGTAACCTTTCACGTAGTACCCGACGAATTTCCCATAATTACTCAAGGAATATTGGGATCTTCGTTCTTCAATGAACAAAATGCGTGCATTAATTACGCGACTAAATTTATCACATGGCACGATTGTGCTTTTCCATTTAAAAATCAAGAGACAGTAGTTATACCCGCGAGAACAAATATGGGCGTTACAATACGCATAGCTAATCCAGGAATTAAAACCGGGCATTGTCCTCCGCTAAAGGGACCTGAAGGAGTCTACTCCGGAGACTGCCTCGTCACTTGTATAAATGATAAAGCATACATTCGATTTATTAACACGTTAGATCACGAAGTAGAAATCGCGATACCTATTATTACGTTAAATGAAATTTCACAGGTTGCTCAAAAACCTCCGCAATATAAAAACAATTATGAATTAAGAAACACTCAAATAACAGGAAATCCTCTATCCGCGAATCCCGCGAAGACCTATACGGTATTACCTGAAAAAGAAAATAAAGAACAATTAGTAAATTCATTACAAGCAAACAACGATCAAAATATTCAAAATCAATTAAAAGATAACGTCGAGAAGTCGAAAGAAAACACGTCGAAGCCTCATGATAAAAATCTTTATAATAATAATATAGAGTCATTCACACAGCAAATTTCAAACACTCTTATTATCGGGCAGGAGCACTGCCTTCCTTCTGGCGCATCAAGGTGCGTCGTCGATCAAGATCGACATCCCTTTCCTAAAACCCCTTCCTTCCATACAGCAAATACGTATAATAAATATACAATTACTTCCGCGCATGTTAACCCTAACTCTAAACATATTACTATTGAAAATACTATTTTTACCTCGGTAGGAGATTGTAAGTCTCTGTCAGTGAACGAAAGCACAAATCTCGCACTGGTACGCTGTCCCTACCAGGAACTTCAATCGGATATAAATTCCCCGCCGGTGACCGACGATGCCGCTCTCGCGCCGGTGCAATTCCCCTATTATTTAGACCCCAGCGGTCAAAACTCTTCCTCTCCTATAAAATCTTATCCCGCAAGCGCGGATGAACTCGAAACATGCGTGGACACGAAAAAATCTACCGACGATAAAGTCGAATCTATTAATACAATCAATAAGGTAAGAAACGAAATTTGCGAAAATAATTATAAGTCAAGCGAAAATCAATTAAATAAAAACTACACTGAGGATAGAATCTCCGAAATATTACGGCTTTTGCGACTTGATCACCTCGACATATTAGAAAAAAATAGCGTCATAGATATAGTTGTTAGACATAGCGATAGATTTTATATACCCGGCGAATACTTAGGGAAAACTAATGTAATTAATCATAAGATAATTACTGCCGACGAGACGCCTGTACATATAAAACAATATCGTTTCCCACCTGTACACCGCGAGGAAATAAACAAACAGGTGAGCGAGCTACTCTAAAAGGATATAGTAATTCCTTCCACCTCGCCATACAACTCACCAGTGTGGATCGTCCCTAAGAAGGCCGACTCGCTAGGGAACAAGAAATGGCGAATGGTGATAGACTACAGGAGATTAAATGAGAAGACAACGGGAGATGCCTACCCTCTTCCAAACATCAGCGACATTTTGGATCAACTCGGTGGTGCGAAATATTTTTCAGTGCTCGATCTTGCTAGTGGATTTCACCAAATCCCTATGGATCCAAAAGACGCACACAAGACTGCATTCTCGACGCCGTATGGGCATTACCAATTCTCACGCATGCCATTTGGACTTCGCAATGCGCCAGCCACTTTCCAGAGGCTAATGGACAACGTGCTCTCAGGCCTCCAAGGCATAGAACTACTAGTTTATATGGATGACATCGTGATATACGCAAGCTCCCTACGAGAACACGATATCAAAATAGACAAGCTAATGAAGAGACTCAGAGAAGCTAATCTAACTCTGCAGCCTGACAAATGCGAGTTTCTACGGCACGAAGTTGCTTATCTCGGACACATTATTACCGACGACGGAGTTCGCCCGGACCCACAGAAGATAGTCGCAGTCAAACCCTTTCCAATTCCACGCAGTTTGAAGAACGTTCGCCAATTTCTCGGCCTAGCTGGCTATTACCGCCGCTTTATCGCTGGCTTTTCAGAAATAGCCAAGCCACTCTCGGACTTGCTCAAAAAGAATGGAAATTTCTGCTGGAACAAAAACACACAGCATTCTTTCGAGACGCTCCGCGAACTTCTATGCAAGGAGCCTCTACTGCAATTTCCGGACTTTGAAAAAGAATTCCTACTCACAACAGACGCGTCCGATCACGCTGTAGCCGGCATCCTAAGCCAAGGGACGATTGGTCAAAATTTGCCAATAGCATATGCCTCTAGAGTACTCAATCCAGCCGAGAAAAATTACTCGACGATAGAGAAGGAGCTTCTCGCCATTATATATTGTGTCGCTCATTTCAGACCTTATCTTTATGGACGTAAATTCACTCTTATCACGGACCACCAACCTCTCACTTGGTTGTGTAGAGTCAAGGATCCTAGCTCACGCCTTATGCGATGGCGTCTTAAGCTGGAGAGTATGAGTATACTGTCATATATAAAGCTGGTAAAACGAATTGCAACGCTGATGCATTGTCTAGAAATACCGTTAACTATCTCGTATGTCCATTGGAAAAACGTCCACGACTCCCAGTAAGAGTTAGCAACCTCTCCGATACGTCTGAAAGTGAAGATGAAGACGATGACACTAGACGTCGGAAAATACCCGTTCGAAGGCAAAGTAATGAACGAATATTCTGTTCCACGCGACCGTATGTAGTTGCTTCTGACACTAGCGAAGAAATATTTGCTTATCCAAGATCTCCTGATTCACCTCCTTTTAGTTCGACTCCTCTCACATCTCGTACATCACCTCCAGTGTCTCCTGAAAATTTACAACAATCGCCAAGATGGCATTTAAAAGGAAATAAGCCAAACGAAAATGTTAACGAAGAAACTGACGAAGAGTCTTGCGGAAGCGACGAAGACTCAACGTTAAAGGAGCTTTCACCTACCAGAAGTATTCTCCATACACCTGAGATTCCACCGGAACCGCCTCCCGAGATATTAGATTTTACCCTCGGATACTCGGACGGATCTCAAGACGATGACGACTCCAACGCAATCTCACCTGATGACGAAGAAGGAAATCTGCAACAAATAAAAAGAACAATTAGAAATAAATGTAAACTAAAGGAAACGACCACCCCGTTACTACAACGAGAAGACAACACTGTTATTATGGTTACCATTGATAAGCATCCTTTCGACGATGGCGCACAAGAATTTAAAACAGCTGGAAAACTTCCACCTTTAGACGATCTTACTTTGGGTAGAGCAAGAGTTTACCCTTCCACATATCCTGGAAAACACATAATAGTATTACCAGCAAAAGAACAAAGGTCAACTCAGTTAGATAAAAATATACTGAACGAATGTTTTGCCTCATTACTCGACGTAATTATCGAACTAAATTTAGATACTTTTAGCATACAGAAAACTAACAAGCTTGATAGTATACCTTGGCGTTCTATACGTAATCTGCTTTCTACTGTTCTCTCCGAACAACCTTGTACCGTTTCAATTTATCTTGGAATCGCTGCAACTCCTCCATCAGAGGAAAGAAGGTCTATAATACAAGAACACCACGAATCAGCCGTCGGCGGACACAAGGGTGTCACTAAGACATACTTACGAATAAAAGAAAGATTCATGTGGCCTAATATGAAAAGGGATATACAGGACTTCATCGGAAATTGTCGCACCTGTCAAACTATGAAATTAGTAAGGAAAAAAACCAGACAGCCTATGATACTCACCGACACACCCGGTAAAGCTTTCGACAAGGTCGCTTTAGATATAGTCGGCCCTTTTAAAATTACACCGCGAGGCAACGTTTACATCTTAACGATGCAGGATCTGCTCACAAAATATTCTGTGTATGCTCCTCTGCCAGACGCCAGAGCTGAAACAATAGCGAATGCGTTCATAAACAATTTTATTTGCCACTTCGGTTGCCCGAAGAGTATACTTACCGATCAGGGCTCTAATTTAACCGGCCTCCTTATGAAAAGTATTGCGAAAAAATTTCGTATTCAACAGCTTCGTACTACGGCATATTATCCACAGAGTAATGGATCCTTGGAGAGATCTCACATGGTATTAATCGAGTACCTGAAATGTTTCGTAACCAATGAAGAACGTTGGGACGACCTCATCGAGAGGGCAAGATTTTCATACAACACCTCAGCACACGAAGGAACAGGCTATACTCCGCACGAGCTCATCTTCGGTCACACCGCAAGAATCCCTTCTGGATTCACCCGAGAAGAAGAATCGGAGACGTATCATTCGCATTTACTTAATTTATTTGAAAAAATTAGCGATCTACAAGTAGCGGCTAAGTCTAATTTAATTAAGGCCAAGGAACGTTCAAAAGGGTATTACGACAAGCGCATGAATCCCGTAACATTTAGAGTAGACGACAACGTATTTTTAATTAATAATAAAAAACGCCATAAATTCGACAGAGAATATCTAGGGCCGTATAAAATAATAGAAGTCCTCAACAACGAAAATGTTAAAATTAAAATAGGACAAACCACGCGAACAGTGCACGTTAATTTGCTCAGGAAAGCACATTATGGCGAACCAGGATGATGACTTCTTCTATTTCAGATGGTCGTTCAAATTATCCTTGCGATCCTCCTGGTCCGTTATAACAACGCTCTCATAGGATATGATTGCGATGTTCCTTACAGTAATGGGACCACAATATCACTGCTCGAAGTCGACTCGTGTCACTCAGGCCAAGAAACTCCAGTTCTTCGCAAGGTGATCGTAGATTTACTGGAAAAGCCAAATAACGGTACTGTAGAAATATTAAGTTGTCGAGTCGAAATAGACAATACGTTGAATTATAATGATAACAAGGTTTTAAAATCTAAATCGAGGCAATTATTCGAAAATAAGAGATTCTACTTACCTTTGAACTATTCTTCTTGCATGTACCTCCATGCCTACGGAAAATTGCGTCTCGGGAATTACACTTTTAAGAATCTTGAAAAAGATGTAACCAACAGTCGACTCATTCCACTTACTGCATTTGAGCATAATGACGAAAATGTCTTCGGAAAAACGAAACCTGTAAAAATGTATATACACATAGAATATAAGTATTATAATAAGATAATTGATTTAGATAAAAATAAGATTACATTGCCCACTGGCACTAATTGTGTTTATACCGACCTTGAATGTACAGACGAGGAAGGTTACCAAAACTATTGGTCGCCTTCGTTCCGCAATAATTGCAAACCGCTCGAGCAAAAATTAGTGTACCACGGAGTAGCTCAAAAATTGTACGCAAAAGGGCACCCCGTTGCATACTTTCTAACTAACGGCAACAAAACAATTGTTCTTTATGTACAAGTTACTCATACAATATGTAACGCGAAAATACATCAAACGGAACACCCTCGACTGACCATTCGAGAAACAGTATTAAGGAAAAATTTTGTTAATGAGTTGTTTTCCTTTATACATTATAGTTCCTCAAGATATATGACTGTTATAAATGATATTAACATAAATGTAAAGAATGTTTATACAGCGATTTCCTCCGAGAAATGTTTAAAGAAGGAGCCTGAAATACGCTCCGCCATGATGTTGGCTTACCAGGATCCGATCTTACTGGCCTACGCACTCAAGGGCACGCCAGGATACTCAGCACGCATCCGAGGTGAAGCTGCCCAGTTATACCGATGCACTTCCGTGCCTGTTCTACTGCGAACCACGGAGGACTGCTTCCAAGAGCTGCCAATCACTATAAACGGCCATCCGGCGTACTTACAGCCGAGGACACGAATTATCACCTTTAAGGGAACGCGAATCGCCTGCGATCCTGCCACCGCCGCTATGTATCGGCTCAACAACGTATGGTATACGTTTCTTGAAGAAGCGGAACGAGCCGTTGACCTACCAACGCTCCTCGATATCAAGACCTTGCCATGGGGTCGACTACAGGTCATCCCTGCCGACGATTCAGTTGAAAAAGGTGAAAAGGTCATCAAAAGGCCAAGGGACAACGCCAAAGACTATAAGGAACCAGAATCTACGAAATATACTGTAGAGAGCATTCTGATTCAATTGCCTGCCTCCGTTCAAGCAGGGAAACTCAAGGACGAGCTATCCTTCATGGAGAAGTACTTCAATATCTTCTGGATCACTGTAATACAGATCACACTGGTCATTATTCTAGGTATGCTCGCATTATCAATCTTGCTAGCATACATGAAGAAAAGTACTAGCGAAATACTAACGCTAAGTGCAGAAAGAGACCCTTACGCGCTAAGCAACTACAAGGAAGAAAACGACTCATCCAACGGCTCGACCAGATCCGTCAGTCGCTTAGAGGAACTCCTTCGAGAGCCGCACTCAATTACCATTGAGGAAACTCTTCCAACCAACGACGGGTCGACGATACCTTCACAAATACACGAACTTCGCATGTCATACCAACGCTTGGAACGAAGGCTAGACAGAATCGCCGTGAGACGCTAAGACAATCAATAGTTTCACTTTACTCGCCTTCCACGACATGGGAACGTGCTACCAACCCGGCAGATCACGGATTCCTTTCCACTCCGGACTACTGAAGGTCATCTCTACTTGATGGTTCACCAGGAGGCTCACGACGCATCTCCTGCGTAGATGCTTCTCCTAAGGAGGGGGGTGTCACGTACGGCGCCTCCGCCTGACGCTAGTCACCGTCCGTGGACGGGAAAATTTTTCGCCTCTTCATCTCCGATTCTCCTCACCGTCGCTCGACGCTCCGAGGAAGGCACATTATTTAATAACGGCACCTGAAAACATTCGGACCGGATCGTTAAAACTAATCTTTAATTATAAAGAATTATTTAAAGTCTTACCTTCCTTTGTTAATTAATGACAAGTAATCGTACCGACAGTAGCCAGACCTCTCTTGCTATCGATTATGTTAGTCCTGAAAGAGAGAAAGAAAATATTAATTTATATTGTTTAATACTTACCTTTTTGCGTTGAAGCATCCGAATCTCAATCGCTGTACCTGAAACATAAAAAATAACATATATATATATTTGAGGAAATATTACAAGTAGATAAAATATTATATATAACTATTATACTCTCTAGAGATAAGTATAAAACAAAAAGTTACTGTGCAAGTTATAGAATAGAATATACTAAGTTAAAGAAAAGCGACAAGCCTAATAATCAACAAACATACATATACACATTTATACATTTATACATGCTTACATTATACAGTTCGGTATATATGCACATATATATATGTATATACCCATGAGAAATCGTTAGTATGTCAAATTGCAACTTAAATGAGAGTACAAGCTCATAGTGTAAAAATAGTGAGACACAAAGACTATGAAACAAGACACAAGTTTAATTAAATCATATTTAATATAAATTAAAATAATAACATTTAAAGAAACGTTAATTACATTGATAAAAATTGTTAAAAAGGGATATGAAGGCTATAGACACTTTCGCGACACCCGGTATATACAATGCATTGCATCTGTATGCATTCAGATACAATATAAAACTATTCTAGGGCACTTTTATAATATCAATCGTCATCTAATTCATTAAAAACGGTAAAGTCTACGAACTACGAAATTCACTATATGTACACTTTCAAATAATCAAAACTTTTATTTACATTGATTCAAACGAGCTCAAGTTAATATTTTATAATGATTTGAACATTTCTTTACAAGAAAATCGTGTATAAACAATAGTAAGAACTGTTGGAACAAAAATCAGCATACCCTCCACGTTCTCTCAAAAACTCAGTAAAATGACACATTTTTCACACATAAAAATTAATATCTCTCAAAATATTTGAATGCAATAGTTGAGTCTTGTTTTCCTAGTACAGAGCCACTTTACCAACACTCCAGACCGTTGGAAATGTCATTCGGACGCGAATTTGCAAGGATCACATAAGGTGGTTTACAATATACAACGCTTCGAGTTCGTCGAGGCCAGATTTTCAACTATTTTGTTGCGACTTGTGTAGACTTCCTATGATGGTTGGACCGGGGTGCTTTTGTTAACGAATGATGGTATATAATCACCTTGTGCAGTTATCTAGACATGGATTGGCATAAACAATCATCTCTATACAGGGTGACTCAAAAATACTTGTACACAAATTGCTATTTTTACTTATGTTTATATATTGATAATTTATATTGGATCTATGTGTCTATATTATATCATACTGCCATTGCATATTGATCTGCATATTCTCTTGCTATATTGACTGTGTAAACTTTTAACAAATGTATATATGTATGTTATTATATTCAGTAGGGTCGCTAACTGCATACATATGTGTATATGTTATAAATTGCAATAATTTACTTCTGATACGTGCATATATGCACATGTGCGTGTGTTATACCGAAATGCAATTATTATTTTTTTTTTTTGAATAATTTTGTTTTGTTATAGTTCATTGATTGAATGCTTATTTTAATCAAATATTCAAACTTATCTTAATTAATTCTTACTAATTCAATGAAAGCATATACATTACAATTGATCGACTAAACTTTTGTTAATTGATATAATTAATTGACAAAACGCAGTATCGATTATTTAATGACGTTAATACCAGAATTAATTACATAAAAATTAATAATGAATTTTAAGGATAATGGGAAATTAAACAAGGAATATTAAACAAGTGGAACATAGTTTATTTAAAATATAAAGTAATTGTAATTTATTCATTCTTTCAAATTCACAGTACAAGAGGCCGAGATGCCAATGTGATGACATCATCGGCCATACGAAAACATATCCCAGTGCGAATATTCATATTTCTCGCTCGCTTTTCACATTTCAGATACTGAAATACGCATTCAATTGATTTAAAACTATGTTTAAAATAATATTATAAATTATATAATTATTTTATTGTACAATGAGAATGTTAATTACTTTAATTTACAGCCAATAAGAAAAGGAGTAAGAATCGGAATTTCGATAGAGGATAAAAATTTCATTATTGATAAAAGTTAATTAAGATCTTTAATATAAGAAATCTCTTTTTGCATTAATAAAAAGAACATTAAATTAAAATTTAATTTCATTATTTCTTAAAACTAATCAACCTTAAATGATTTTCTTTTTCTTTATAAAATTTTCAAGATCAATAGTAAAATATTTACAATGAGGATAATATTAAATCTAAAATATATTAAATTCTAAATTTAATTTCGAAAGCGAAATTCCTATTCTAACTCGCCGGCTCAAGGAATGCGTAAACAAGCGTGATCACATTGTATGTCGCGCTGACTCGAAGCGTGCACGCGCCCGAAAGCTATCGAAGTTAGTCGAACGGCGCCGAAGCGGCCGATGATCACGCTCGGGCAGAAGCAGTCTGCGTTGAAACGTCGTACGAGTAAGAGCGTAGTTCGACAAGGAATTACTCCTGCGCCTTAAACGATAAAATCAGCGAGTATTTAGATTTGTATCGGCCTATAATCCTGTATAATTAGACGAGGGCAATATCTGGCCGCACCCACAAAAACGAAGAGTCACTCAGAACGTGACTAACTCGACAAATCTTGTCTTGAGGAAACGTCCCTGCAACAATAAAAAAAGAGAAGGTTGTGAATATTAATCGCAGTGAGTAAACTACAGTCAACCAGACGAAATATATACGTGCACATTTATACATTTATATATATACATAAATATTTCTAAGACCTTCTGTTTTCGCTTGCCCACTTTTATATATATACGTGAATACCTGTCTAACATAACCTGTAACTAAATTAAACATTACCTTTACAATAAATATAAAAATAGATATATATATACTTTTCTCCTTTTAATTAATTATAGGGCTATATAAACTATGAAACAAAATGAGAATAATTATATGTGCACATATATATATATATATATATATATATATACAGTGTCCTGAACATACATGGTCTAGCGAATATTATAAAGTGCAACATTCTCAATTGAAGTGATTAAAATTTAATATAGTGATTGTTCTAATCGGCAGCTTTAATGTTTACAACGATAAATTGAGAAATTATCGACCAATGAAAATATAAGAGCACAGATAATCCATATATAGTGTGATCAATTTCTACATCTATTTTCTTAATTTTATTGAATGATATTGATTGTACGTTAATACTGATGAGATCTATATACAAATTTTTTCTTTCTTTTGAATAACTACTAATTTCAATTGCATTTTACAACATTTGTACACAACCTTACGCTAAAATTCTCAAGTATCAAACGATTAGAACAACCACCAAGCTTAAAATGTTAAATATATATATATGAATAATTACGAATATAATTGGAAAATACTTATTATATGTCGAATTCAGAAATGTTACTCTAACGGAACAAAATGTGTCCGCTTATAATTCAACGACTCAATTAACTACACACATGTAAATTAATGAAATAATCTATGAAAATTTTGTGATTAAAATTAAATACTAAGTAAAATAACCAATTATATACGGAATGATATACATATGTGAAATAAATGATTCTGATGTTAAATGATATTATTTAATTGAAACACACACACGCATATGCATATAATAAATCATATAAATTATTGAAATAAAATATTTATTATATGTCGAATTCAGAAATTATACTCTAACGGAACAAAACGTGTCCGCTTATAATTCACGACACAATTAACTATACGCACGTAAATTAATGAAATTATCTATGAAAATTTTGTGATTAAAATTAAATACTAAGTAAAATAACCAATTATATACGGAATGATATACATATGTGAAATAAATGATTCTGATGTTAAATAATATTATTTAATTGACACACACACACGCATATGCATATAATAAATCATATAAATTACCTTGTTTATTGATTTCCCCTCTCGCAATCTGACTCCATTACCAGTCCGTAAGGGCGTATTATTCCATAGGATTTTCGAATCTTCTCCGACCTCTTGATTTGAATTTATGGGATGAACATTTGGACCTATAATAATATATCACAAGCTTTAATCTTTCACTAAATTAAAGGCTCAGTAATAAGGTGCAGTAAATCTTTACGTATCTGATTTTGAGACTCAATAGCAGTCACGATCTAGCCTTGCCTTCCAATCCGTCGCAGCCTTTTTTTTTAATATTAGGGTCGATCTCTGAAAATAAGATAGTAAATTTATTAGTTACACAATAAATCCTAAATTTTCAATATAGAACTTTATCATTACTATTTCCTTTACTTTGAACAATTAAAATCACAATATATACATATAGTTTTGTTAATAGAATAACATACGAAATATATTTATCTTAAGACTGAATTTTCAACCATAGAAAATAAATTAAATAATAGAATCAGTAAAATTATAGTATTTAATACATACCTTATATTTTATTCCACACCTTTTCTCTCCTATACTATTCTGCTAAAGTTGAGGCTGAAAATAAGAATAACATTAGAATAAATAAATTCAAACCTTCTATATAGAACTTAATATCTAAAACTTACCTCTATTTTCCGGTGCCTTGTGCTCGTTCACAATAGTTTACCGCTCAGCCGTTGTGAATCTTGCGCGTTGCCTAAAACAAAAGTAAAGGCGATAGATAGCCTGCAAAATAACAAAATTAAATAATAAATATACTGTTAATTACACAAGAGAAAAAAAAGAATAAAAAGGAAAAGAAAAGAAAAAACCCAAAATTTTATGTCACTTGGACGTGACAGGGGGCAAGTTTGAAATCTTAAATAGGAACCCCTATTTTTTATTGCATATTCGGAATCTTTGGCTAAAAACACATACTATTTGTCTGAAACATTTTTCTCGATTCATGATAGATGGCGCTGTAATCGACGAAATTCAATTTCTTCGATTTCTCTTACTGAGAACCCATGCTTACGATTCTGCAATAAATTAACAATAAATATACCACGTTTTCATTGTTAATACTCGAAATTAGTCTTAAAACAAACTTCTCATTATTTTTTATTACTCATTAATTACTTCTCAAGAAACTGCTTTTAGCGTAACCTGCCCTTTAGGCAACTTGAATGGTCCAAAGTACCGAGACATTTTGGACTTTCCATCTGATGGAGTTCCTCTAAGTATCCCTCCATAATTTTGTCCATTTAGTGCCAAAGTCACAAGTGTGTATGTATTTTTTTAACATTTGTACTCTGATAAAATTTTGGTAAAATGGCAAATTATACGCCTACAGAAGTAGTCGATATTCTTATAACCTTTGGCGAATGTGGTAGAAATTACAGACTTACTGCCCGTACTTATGCGGAGCGATTCCCAAATCGCCGCCATCCTACTGATCAACAAATTATAAACATTGAAAGGAGATCTCGTAATAATTTACTTCATCGCGAAAGGCGAAGGAATAGACTTCATAATAATAATGACCCTAGATTGCTCGCAGTTTTGGCTATGGTTCATCAAAATCCCCATATTAGTACCCGTCAAATAGAACGAGAACTGGGAATCCCTCAAACTACGGCACATAGATTGTTACGATCAGTCAATTACCATCCGTATCATATTACTCTGGTACAGGAATTAAGTGAGGCCGACTACGTACTCAGAGTACAATTTTGTAGATGGGCTCTTGAGATGTTAGATCAGAATCCAGATTTTTTTAGTAATGTTTGTTTCAGTGATGAAGCAACATTCATCAGCAATGGTAGTCTCAATAGGCATAATTGCCACTATTGGTCACCAGAAAATCCACATTGGTATCGTGAGGTGCTTAATGAACATCGTTGGAGTTTATATGTATGGGTAGGCATTTGCAATGGCCAAGTCATTGGACCTCATTTTTTTGAACGTCCAATTAATAGTCCAATGTATTTAGAATTCCTCGAAAATGATTTGCCAGCATACCTAGAGAATGTTCCCCTTGCAGTTAGACTAAATTTATGGTATCAACAAGATGGTGCTCCTGCTCATTATGCTCGTATTGTACGGATGTTTTTGAATCAATAATTCCCAAATCGGTGGATAGGGCGGGGTGGACCAGTTCTGTGGTCTCCGAGATCACCGGATTTGAACCCCCTTGATTTCTTTTTATGGGGATACGTTAAAGATGCAGTGTATAGTAAAGCTCCAACGACAAGATTGAATATGATGGAAAGAATAAGAAGAGCTTGTGAAGCTATAACTCCTTTAATGCTAGAATATTTACAACGTGTTACGTCTCGGCGCGGTCGCGGCTCGAAATATTGAGGGAGAGCTATTTCGAGTGGACGGACCTCTGTGCCGGACAGGGTCGCTTTTCGGAACGCTGTTCCGGGGATCGCCCGCGACGGAAGGCCTCTCAGATATGGTTAAGGAGGGTAGTGGTAAATAAAATTTTTCCACGTGGGGAGACACTAATGCGCTACAATGGGGGAAGGGGAATCAATTAAATTCCGTGAACAAGCATATAACAATTATAAAAATTCTGGAATGCTTTCCGGCGATTGGTATGTGTCGTCTCTAATGGTGATGGTGACTCTACCGTCGGTATCCGTTGGGTAACTACCGATGTTAGCGTTATAGATCAAATATTCCCGTTGGCAGGTAAGGCAGTTATGGATGTTATCGACGAGGGTAATAGTTCTATTGCAAGAGGAACACGCGATCTGGTCGATAGTGTAACCGACAGTGAGGGTATGTTTGAGTCTAATACACCATGATAACTTATCCACGAACGGGAGATTGCCAAAGCATACTACACACAACGCGGCGCGATTTTCGAAATGAATGAACGCGGTCGTCTTTGTGCACAAAACAGCTGGATCTAGTAATTCCTCCTCTTCCTCCTCTCGGGGAGGGATGATATAATTCCGGAAAGATCGCGGACACATGGATGGTTGATTAGGGTAATATTAATAGTAGCGTTTAAATAAATAATATTGGAATAATAATATTAGAATGATAATAATATTGGAATAATAATATTAGGGTGATAATAATATTTTATTAATATTTGAATAATAGTATTTAATTGATAGTATCTTAATAATATTTGAATAATAATGTTTGATTAATAGTAGTGTTTTAATAATATTTGAATAATAATATTTAAATGATAGTAATATTTAATAATATTTGAATAATAATATTTAAATGATAGTAATATTTAATAATATTTGAATAATAATATTTAGATGATAGTAATATTTAATAATATTTGAATAATAATATTTAGATGATAGTAATATTTAATAATATTTGAATAATATTTTAATAATATTTGAAGTAATATTTGAACTCGTATTTGAAATAGTATTCGTTCAGCTTGGAAATTCACAAGCGAAGGAAGATAGCCAGGGCTGCGAAAAGAGAAATCGCCCAGTACCCTTTTTTTTGGTTGGCCCGAGTTTCACTTTTATGGCAGGAAACTCAGGTCCTGTGTTTCACTTTTATGGCCCTGCCTCGGGCAGAGTTTTACCGTGTTTCCAGAAAATTCTCTCAAATAATATTTCGATTCGTAATAGTTATAATTTATTTTCGGGCTTGATTATTTAATCAAATATTCGATATAAACAACAGTGAATATAATTATCCACTTACCTTTAGTCCGAATGTATTATATTCTCGTCGGTTTTCTGGTGCTCGGGGGTAGCTCCGCCGTAGTGCTCGTAGAGGATTTCGGCACGTCGTTCGAGATACCGGGTACGTCGAGGGTCGTCCTCTGGTATCTTCAGAGATGGTAAGGATGGATATTCGATAGTCAACGGTATGAGCTTCGATGGCCACTCGATTAATGTGATCGGCTTATTATGATCGCGATTCGCGGACGGGTTAAATAGTTCCTCGTATTCGTTATCGTTGTAGTATGTTGCTCCGATGAGCGGAGAGAATTCGTTTGGCGCGGAGGTGTAGTAGCGCGCAACTAGGCGTCTCAATTGATTCTTTCTCCCTGCACGGCGCGTCTTAGGCATAGTTAGAAAAGGTTTAGCATCCTGATCTACGAGTTCCCTTCACAACGTTCGACGTGCGGTAGTTCTCACTGTCGAGGCTGCTCTAGGATGTAGCAACGAGCGGGTCGTCCTCTCGGAGTTGCTACTACGTTGATCGGGATTTGAAGAATCGGATTTTCTGCGATAGCGAGCGGGTCGTCCTCTCAGGGCTACCACGTACGATCCGGTATAGCAATTGTTTAATAAATAGTTGATAAATAACTCGGCTCGTGCACGTCGGAAAAATCAATTAATACTTAACTGGATTTCGGAATTAGATTTCGAAGGTAGATTGAATATTAGAGTTAGATTTCAAACACACACAATTTATTATAGAGTATTACTACACAAGATTTCACTTAAGACGTTGGTATACTATACTTAAAGTTAGAATTTAGAGTTAGAATTATTATAAGAACTAAGGTTTAGTTTTAGTATAAGACTTAAAGTTAGAGTTTGAATTAAAGTTTAGATTTAGGAGAGGGTTCAGAGTAGAACTGCTCGGTTCGGTGTCGCGCTTCAGACTGACGAAGTCGAGGCCTGTTCTGAGGTCCTTCGATTTCGGCGCTTCGGTCGCTGCGTTGCGCGGGAGTGGGGATCCTCGAGTGGTGGGAAGGTCCCGGCACTGGAGGAGCGCCACGCCTCGGCACCGGCCGGAGTTAGGTGTCATGGCCGCCACTGGCGCGCTTTTCAAATAGCGCTAAAAGGACTTAGAAGATATATGCTTAAGAGAAATAGAAAAAGAAAAAGAGAAATTTAAAAGTGGTAGCGGGACGTGACAAACGTAACTTTCGCTGTCGATTACTGTTATCCTTAGAAAATAATGGTGCACACTTTGAGCATCTCCTCCATGCGGAGAGAGCTGATAACAATGCAATCTTGCCTTAACTGGTTGGGTCACCACACGACCTTGCCTTCACTGGCTGGGTCACTACTTGACCTTGCCTTAACTGGTTGGGTCACCACACGACCTTGCCTTCACTGGCTGGGTCACTACTTGACCTTGCCTTAACTGGTTGGGTCACCACACGACCTGCCTTCACTGGCTGGGTCACTACTTGACCTTGCCTTAACTGGTTGGATCACCACACGACCTTGCCTTCACTGGCTGGATCACCACACGACCTTGCCTTCACTGGCTGGATCACCACACGACCTTGCCTTCACTGGCTGGGTTACCACACGTTCAAGCAACCCGAATTGTGAGAGGCGAGGGGACTCACGTTAATCAAGCACCCCGAAGGAAACAGAAAACTGCTACGTCCACGACGTTGTTCCTGGGTTACGCTAAAAGCAGTTTCTTGAGAAGTAATTAATGAGTAATAAAAAATAATGAGAAGTTTGTTTTAAGACTAATTTCGAGTATTAACAATGAAAACGTGGTATTTTTATTGTTAATTTATTGCAGAATCGTAAGCATGGGTTCTCAGTAAGAGAAATCGAAGAAATTGAATTTCGTCGATTACAGCGCCATCTATCATGAATCGAGAAAAATGTTTCAGACAAATTGTATGTGTTTTTAGCCAAAGATTCCGAATATGCAATAAAAAATAGGGGTTCCTATTTAAGATTTCAAACTTGCCCCCCCTCACCGCCCAGGGGGAGGGGTGGGGGGCTCATTTTAACGTCATTGTACGTCCCCCTCGAAATGACGAAATTTTGATTCTAAACATTTTTTCGTAGTGTGCTTATTTTTTGAGTTATTTGGCTGCCTAAGTTAAAATGGGTCACCCTGTATAATTATCAACTATTAAACGTAGCATGAAATAATTTTACGTTAAAGACTCATGCGTTCTCGTTTCACTAATAATATCGCAAGTATAAATCACGGAAATGAGATTCCGCCGTCAATTATTATATTGCTATAAATTGATAAATGCATAATAACCATAGTTAACCTAAAATTCCCGATTGCCAACTGCTTCGTTTGCGCACAAATTTTTGCCGACAGCTTCGTTTGCCGACAATCTCGATTGCCTACAGAGCGATTGCCTACAAGCATTATTGCACACATGAAATGCGCACATACACATTGCACACATGACATTATTGCGCACATACACATTGCACACATGACATCTTTGGGCACATACACATTGCACACATGGCAATATTTCACATATAAAATAATAAAATCATATTAACACTTTGCACACACGACATTATTGCACACATACGCATTAATACTATAAGTCACCTCGATAAACGTGCAGAGCACGAAACATTAAGCAAAATCATTAAACTATATTATAAACTATATGGTAGCAGCTGTGACGTCCCCGTCTAAAATTTTAACCTTTAATAACAATTAAATAAAATCAGGGATTCGTTCGTATAATAACCTGGAGCAAGATTGATCACAAGACAAGTATAAAATGTATCCAATAGCAAATAAGTACATATATAACAAATATAACATACCTTTAAAATAAAGCATTACAGCAGTTAATCATCCGAAATTGTAATGCAGAAAAACCCACAAAAATATATAAAAATAAATAATATTATTAATAAATATCATAAATAAATAACCAATAATATTAAGTAGGAATAAGGAAATAGGCTTAGTTCACTTTATTGTAATAAAAACGCACGTAAAATAAGCAGCACAGCGTGAGAATGGTATATGGAAGCTCCTAGAACATTCTGGAAAATTCTGGAATATTCTCGAACATTCTAGAAGCTTCGACAAGGAACGACATTAGAAACTTCTAGAATCTTCTAGAAGGATCTGGAAGGCTTGAGAAGATTCTACCGAACACGTCATCAGTCAAGACTCTGCATGCGGAACAACAAGTCGGGACTTCACCGCCAAGCTGAGTCACTCTCTGTAATCTTATCTCGAAGACACCAAGACTCCAGGCTCACCGCAGCACAACGCCGCTATCTTATCTTAGACGATAGCAAGGAGAGACTTTGCTCGACAACAACTCCGAGCTAAGCCGCTATCGCTATGACTAGGAGACAGAGCCTTTGACATCGAACAAGGGAAGCCGCCGCGAAGTCAACAGGTATGACTCAACAATGCCTTCAAGACCGAGAGAGCCAGAGAGAGAGCCAGTCAACAGTGGACCGCCAAGCTTGCAACACAGAAGAGAGGAACATCATATAACGCTAGATCGAAGCATTATTAACGTGAAAAGACTCTGAAACGCACGGTGCATTACAGGCTTGTGCTTCCTTATCCACAAACAACGAGCCAAGACTTCTCTGCCAAGATGAGTCACATACCACCGAGATTCTACTGTCAACGCAACGCAACGCAACACTGCTATCTTATCTTAGGCGATAGCAAGGCGAGACTCTGCTCGACAACAACTCCGAGCTAAGCCGCTATCGCTATGACTAAGAGACAGAGGCTTTGGTCACAGAGGAGTATGAAGTTAGATATCACAATCTATCGGCGACACTCAGGCGAGGCTCCGTCATCAACATCATCACTGCAAGGAGCTACTTACTATCTACAAGGGAAGCCGCTATCACTGTGACTCAAAGCCTGAAGCCTTTCTCATCACTATCTACAGGGCGACGCGACGTCGAGACACTATTATATCCATGGGAAGCAGATAACAAAAAGGAAGCCAGGCTTCGCCAAGCGATACTGCAATCTCACCACAACACAGCAGATACGAACGAGACTTTGCCACTCAGCTATCTCACTTCTGAGAATTGGAGGCATGGGACTTCACCAAGTCTCCGGTCCCACGCTCAGAGAACAAGGGAGCTGACGCAAGCTGACGCAAGCATCCCCACCGGACAACACTCTCCCACTACAACCAAGCCCCAGAGAGCAGCAGAACAACGAGTTAGTCAACGACGAACATCCAACCTAATAACTCAAAGCACTCTTACCATTGTAAATCATTGCGTACAAAAGACTCTAACTCCGAGCGGTTGTAACACACGAAGTCCAGTCGAGCGACTTGTACGTTAACTCACTAAAGTAAAGCAATCGTATACTATTCTTTTACTGTGCGGTCTCGTTTATTACATTAAACCATACGCGTCGAGAATTATAATAGATTTATTCGTCCCTTTACCTTACTGTTTTATTTGAATCGTATGTACTTTCACTTTAATAAATACTACTAGTTTCTCTGATTTTTACCAAGTGTCTCAATTCAGTGAAGTGCATCTCGATTTCTTACCTTACTAATTCCACATCAAGAAATAAAGAATATAATAAATCTTCCAACTCCTGTTCTCCGACGGCGTCATTCAATTTTCTTTCTAGTAACTACTACTACTACGTGGGATCGACGATCATCCTGACATATAGGGAATCGCATATATCTTCCAATTCCTAAATACCTCTACTCCGGTGAGTGCTTGAGATCACGACAAATATATTTTATTTTATCCAAGTCAAGTTCATTACGTGCTCTCATCCCCGGCTATACTCGGTGAATGCAGGGTGGCCAAAATAGAGAGCTTTGTTAGACAGGTTTCATTAATAATTGCTACAGTATTAACCTATAAATATTATACACTAACATCATATTATTTTTATTTTTTTTTTATTTGTTATCTAACCTGGACGTAACACAGCGGATATGCCCAAACACAATATACATGCTATTCGATGGCACCAGATATACCTAAATTATAAACTCATTTTATTATAAACATATTTTGGTGGCAGCAGATTTGCCAAAAGTAATACAAA
Source organism: Lasius platythorax (assembly GCA_963971435.1). Classification (NCBI taxonomy): domain Eukaryota; kingdom Metazoa; phylum Arthropoda; class Insecta; order Hymenoptera; family Formicidae; genus Lasius; species Lasius platythorax. The sequence goes on from OZ020539.1 coordinate 75,089, forward strand.
ACTATTTTGGTGGCAGCAGATTTGCCAAAAGTAAAATATATATAAAACTATTCTGGTGGCAGCGGATAAGAATTCATTATTAAAGAACAATTCATGATTATAGGCATAGTCATGCATTGTTAAATGAATTGTTACTTCTCTTGCAAGTATAAAACCAAACGCGCAGTCATAAGTCAGACGCACGAAGAATTAATTCCGTGCACGAAACCGACAAAGACAGATAGATAGCATAATACATGAGAAAGACAAGGATAGAGATATTTTATATTATACCGCATAAGAAAGAAACAGAACTTAATTAACAATGCTAAATCATATGGCTATATATAAACGTTAGTATTATTACAAAAGAATATGCATTGTTGGTTAACTCTGTATTAATTAATTATAAGACGAAAGAATATGCATTGCCATATGCACCTCAAGCAAAGCACGAAGAACTGCTAGAATATTCCTATAGTATAAGAGGCAGCATATTGCAATGTAATGACGAGACAACATTATAATGACGACAGAATTAAAAGTTAAAGCTGTGAATCAAATCTTATAATTTTTACTAATAGAGAATAAAATTCCGAATACGTACATATATAAATCTTTTCGCTAGCTTTAACGGTTCTCTCGTTATTATAAAAAAATATAAGCGTTATAAAAGAATTAGCGAAGAATTATAAGCTGCATTAAAAGATGCATCAAGCGTCGAGCACGAGCGATAAGCGCGAGCGGCAATTCCAAGAAGTATCAAGTTACAGTGCGCGCGTGCAAGTCTCAGGGCTAAGCCTAAGCGATGACTCGTTCACTCTCGCATCAAAATTATATTGCAACCGTAAAGGCAGAATAATTTAATAATTAATTTATTAACTATATATATGAACATTAATGAATATTAATTAACATTTCAGAACAAATAACCTTTACCATTGCAAATCAAAAGAATCATAAACTTATTTTAATAAACTTATTCTGGTGACAGCGACGTGAATCATTAAAGGTAACTTTAATAATAATTTATAATAATTAATTCTATATAGTCTTATGCACGCATGCTCAGAAATACGTATGCATATTGCATTAGCACGTCTCTTGCTCCAGAGTAATACATATAATAATCCTCGACAGTTCTAAAGGCTTCTCGACGAATCTAGAAGCTTCTCGAACAATATTATAATATTTAATTGTAATTATAACGACGACGGAAGTCAAAGTTAGTAAATTCAATAATTTCACTAAATAGAGCATGAAAATCTGAATCCATACATATATACATTATTATAATAACTTTGATGATTCTCTCGTTGTTATAAAAATTATATAAAATACTTTATTTCAAGGCTAAGTGGGAATGAATTCTTGGAACGCACGCGCCGATTGTTTCAAGGCTAAACGCGAGCGAAGTCTTAGATTAAGAGAGAGTGAAGATCTCTGAGCAACGCTCTCTTTCTAGTCCCCACTCAACTCAGGGGCGTTCCCACTTGACTCGGGGGCGTTCCCGCCCACTGCAACCGACGGGTATATAAGACGCGCCCACAGAGCGGAGCGACACTTCATCTCAGGTCGACATCTTCATCTTCGGAGTTCGTTCAGCTCTCATAGTCACGACTCTTAACAAGTATACTTGAGCACTTAGTGCAATTAGTTAAAGTTATTAGTACGTTATTAAAAGCATAGCGAGCGAACACCCAATCGAGATCAACTCTGTATTGACTAAGCCCAGCTGAATTGTACTTGCGAATAAATCATTTGGAACGAAGGGTATTGGACTGATTACTGGCTTTCTATCACCGAGGTACATAGAGACAGACCATATTAAAATCAGAGCCCATCGACAAGATTACAACCACGTAAGTACTATTTAAATTTGCTTTATTAATCAACTACTATAACCGCGACTCTTTGCCTAGTGTCTCAGTATTACTTCATTTCATTTTCATTTTTCATTTCAATTCTATTCTCAATTCTTATTTCTCACTTTCAATTATTACTTTATTATTACCATTACTCTTGAATTATTACTTCGAAACCACACTGAATTACGAACCTTGTATATCGCAGTCTTCTACGCTCACTTCCTTTTACTTTAACAAATCTTTTATACTATATTATTATTTTATAATAATTCTAAACGAACATTATTGCAAAGTGAAGCTTATTCCTGACTTTATAATACAAGTGCTAAGAAGATATTTCAATTACCGACGTGCGATCATACTTAATATACTATCACTGCATACTACATTTATTTTTTCGATATATTACCTTCTGGTTTATACATCGCATCCTATGATATACTTTATTCTTACAGCAATTTACTTTACCATTTATTACTTACCTCCACTATAGTCGATACCTTACCGACTCTACACTTACCTTTACTACAGTCGATATTTTACCAACTCTTTACTGCAACCGATTCATTATCTATTCTACTTACCATATACCACTTTCCAACGACCTTCTTTTACCGACCTACCTTACATTCATTACCACATTTACCTTTTACTGACACTTCCTTTTACCAACAAGTCTTCCGCTTTAGATATTTAATAAATTATTTAATTAGAACCTCTTATTATTTTAATAAAAGGCATATACCTGTCATAACGTACCTCTGTGCACCGCTTTCTTTTATTCATTGCATATCATTTGGTGTCGTGGAGTCTTTGACTTCCTCAGCCTCACGTAAGAGTCGAGAGAATTGTATTCCGACCACCATTTGATTTAATTCTGCTGTGAGGCTTCCACCTAAGCAATAGAAAGGTGTATATGCATTCACGATCCCATGAGGCTAGTAGAATAACTGTGCATTAACAGAGTCCTATTGCATACTGAATAACAGTGTTTAACGTTTTGATTTAATTCTTTTATTCTATAAGGAAGCATATCAAACCACTTACCCTTACCGACTTCCCTTAACTATCCTACATTACCATTTAAATTCTTTACTTCTTTTGCTCAAATCTTTAATTGTATCTTTTCTCAATTACTTTTCACGGTTATTTTACTAAACAATTAAGAACCATTTTTAATTAGCAATTATAATCCTATTAACAGGTGAAAGGCAATAACTCCTTATTAATTAATAGCGATTTTGAATCATCTAACCGCAACCGTGAGTGAATCCAACTAAGAATTAATATTTCATTGACATTTATAACCTTCCGCGGCAGTAATCCACAATTTTCTATACTATTAGATGGTAGCACATAGACGCAGACAAGACTTAGTCGAGCGACCTGAGCAATCGTTGCACCAGATTCGTTTAGGAGGTATTAGACGCGACCGACGTCGTGCGAATCATACGTCAGACGCTCAACTTTTAGTTTCTGCCGATCAACCAGACGCGTTACTCAACTCCCCTCTATATAACTTTATTAATTTACTAGAATCAACAGAAGCAAACGACGCGCCTATACCGAATTTAATTAGTTACTCTCCTCCTCCTCCTCCTTCTCCTGAATCTATCATCATATCGTCTGATGACGATTCCAACTCCGTACAGATAATATCTAATAATCCGCTATTAAACGAGGAACCATTTGACCCTTTCGAGATATATAACTTTGCTGAAGAAGTTGACTTAGACGATATATTAGATCCCAGTAATATCGAAACAGTTCTTATCGACGAACTCTGCTCCTATATTGATGACCCAAACGTATTTCCGCCAGAATTATATATAGAACTACAGGAGATACTAAATAATACCGAGGATCTATTACAATAAGTCATCCGTATACTTCTTTAATATTATTTTACACTTTTATATACACATACTCCCACATCTGTACTATATAATAAGAATTTAATAAACTTTATAATAAACCAATTATCCTTGTGCTTGTGTCTGAATCATTCTCCCTCCAACAAGAGAACAAAAGATCCTAGCTCTCGGCATACCTGGGTATAGCCGGTGTAGCAGGTTGCCCATAAAAAATAGAGAGCACTGTCTTTGTTAAAAGCGTTTGATGGGACTGTAACAGATTTATTGAAGACGTAACAATGCATTCCGACGCTATTTTCATGCAATTGCTCGAGTTTTGTTCAATTCTGTCCATTTTTCACGGTTTTTCGACAGAATAACGTAAATGTGCATTTCTTCGCTTAACATGCATTCCGACGCTATTTTCATGCATTTGCTCGAGTTTGGATCAATTCTGTCCATTTTTCACTGATTTTCTTCAAAAGAACGTAAATGTCCATTTTTTCGCTTTACATGCATTCCGACGCTATTTTCATGCATTTGCTCGAGTTTGGTTCAATTCTGTCCATTTTTTACGGTTTTTCGACATAATAACGTAAATGTGCATTTTATCGCTTAACATGCATTCCGACGCTATTTTCATGCATTTGCTCGAATTTGGTTCAATACTGTCCATTTCTTACGGTTTTTCGACAGAATAACGTAAATGTGCATTTTATCTCTTAACATGCATTCCGACGCTATTTTCATGCATTTGCTCGAGTTTGGTTCAATTCTGTCCCTTTTTTACGGTTTTTCGACAGAATAACGTAAATGTGCATTTTATGGCTTAACATGCATTTCGACGCTATTTTCATGCATTAGTTCGAGTTTGGATCAATTCTGTCCATTTTTCACGGATTTTCGTCAAAAGAACGTAAATGTCCATTTTTTCGTTTTACATGAATTACTACACTATTTTCATGCATTTGTTCGAGTTTAGTTCAATTCTGTCCATTTTTCACGGTTTTTCGACAGAATAACGTAAATGTGCATTTTTTCGCTTAACATGCATTCCGACGCTATTTTCATGCATTTGATCAAATTTGGTTCAATTCTGTCCATTCTTTACGGTTTTTCGACAGAATAACGTAAATGTGCATTTTATCGCTTAACATGCATTCCGACGCTATTTTCATGCATTTGCTCGAGTTTGGTTCAATTCTGTCCATTTTTTACGGTTTTTCGACAGAATTACGTAAATGTGCATTTTATGGCTTAACATGCATTCTGACGCTATTTTCATGCATTTGCTCGAGTTTGGTTCGATTCTGTCCATTTTTCACTGATTTTCGTAAAAGGAACGTAAATGTCCATTTTTTCGCTTAACATGCATTCCGACGCTATTTTTATGCATTTGCTCGAGTATGGATCAATTCTGTTCATTTTTCACTGATTTTCGTCAAAAGAACGTAAATGTCCATTTTTTCGCATTACATGCATTTGCTCGAGTTTGGTTCAATTCTGCTCATTTTTCACGGTTTTTCGCCAGAATAACGTAAATGTGCATTTTTTCGCTTAACATGCATTCCGACGCTATTTTCATGCATTTGCTCGAGTTTGGTTCAATTCTGTCCATTTTGTACGGTTTTTTGACAGAATAACGTAAATGTGCATTTTTTCGCTTAACATGCATTCCGACGCTATTTTCATGCATTTGCTCGAGTTTGGTTCAATTCTGTCCCTTTTTTACGGTTTTTCGACAGAATAACGTAAATGTGCATTTTATGGCTTAACATGCATTTCGACGCTATTTTCATGCATTTGTTCGAGTTTGGATCAATTCTGTCCATTTTTCACGGATTTTCGTCAAAAGAACGTAAATGTCCATTTTTTCGTTTTACATGAATTACTACACTATTTTCATGCATTTGTTCGAGTTTAGTTCAATTCTGTCCATTTTTCACGGTTTTTCGACAGAATAACGTAAATGTGCATTTTTTCGCTTAACATGCATTCCGACGCTATTTTCATGCATTTGATCGAATTTGGTTCGATTCTGTCCATTTTTCACTGATTTTCGTAAAAAGAACGTAAATGTCCATTTTTTCGCTTAACATGCATTCCGACGCTATTTTCATGCATTTGCTCGAGTATGGATCAATTCTGTTCATTTTTCACTGATTTTCGTCAAAAGAACGTAAATGTCCATTTTTTCGTTTTACATGCATTTGCTCGAGTTTGGTTCAATTCTGCTCATTTTTCACGGTTTTTCGCCAGAATAAAGTAAATGTGCATTTTTTGGCTTAACATGCATTCCGACGCTATTTTCATGCATTTGCTCGAGTTTGGTTCAATTCTGTCCATTTTTCACGGTTTTTCGACAGAATAACGTAAATGTGCATTTTTTCGCTTAACATGCATTCCGACGCTATTTTCATGCATTTGATCGAATTTGGTTCAATTCTGTCCATTTTTCACGGTTTTTCGACAGAATAACGTAAATGTGCATTTTTTCGCTTAACATGCATTCCGACGCTATTTTCATGCATTTGATCGAATTTGGTTCAATTCTGTCCATTCTTTACGGTTTTTAGACAGAATAACGTAAATTTGCATTTTATCGCTTAACATGCATTCTGACGCTATTTTCATGCATTTGCTCGAGTTTGGTTCGATTCTGTCCATTTTTCACTGATTTTCGTAAAAATAACGTAAATTTCCATTTTTTTGCTTAACATGCCTTCCGACGCTATTTTCATGCATTTGCTCGAGTATGGATCAATTCTGTCCATTTTTCACTGATTTTCGTCAAAAGAACGTAAATGTCCATTTTTTCGCTTTACATGCATTCCGACGCTATTTTCATGCATTTGCTCGAGTTTGGTACGATTCTGTCCATTTTTCACTGATTTTCGCAAAAAGAACGTAAATTTCCATTTTTTCGCTTAACATGCATTCCGACGCTATTTTCATGCATTTGCTCGAGTATGGATCAATTCTGTCCATTTTTCACTGATTTTCGTCAAAAGAACGTAAATGTCCATTTTTTCGCTTTACATGCATTCCGACTCTATTTTCATGCATTTGCTCGAGTTTGGTTCGATTCTGTCCATTTTTCACTGATTTTCGTAAAAAGAACGTAAATTTCCATTTTTTCGCTTAACATGCATTCCGACGCTATTTTCATGCATTTGCTCGAGTATGGATCAATTCTGTAAATTTTTCACTGATTTTCGTCAAAAGAACGTAAATGTCCATTTTTTTTGCTTTACATGCATTCCGACGCTATTTTCATGCATTTGCTCGAGTTTGGTTCAATTCTGTCCATTTTTTACGGTTTTTCGACAGAATAACGTAAATGTGCATTTTATCGCTTAACATGCATTCCGACGCTATTTTCATGCATTTGCTCGAATAAGGTTCAATACTGTCCATTTTTATCGGTTTTTCGACAGAATAACGTAAATGTGCATATTTTCGCTTAACATGCATTCAGACGCTATTTTCATGCATTTGCTCTAGTTTGGTTCAATTCTGCTATTTTTTCACAGTTTTTCGACAGAATAACGTAAATGTACATTTTTTCGCTTAACATGCATTCAGACGCTATTTTAATGCATTTGCTCGAGTATGGATTAATTCTGTCCATTTTTCACTGATTTTCGTCAAATGAACGTAAATGTCCATTTTTTCCCTTTACATTCATTCCGACGCTATTTTCATGCATTTGCTCGAGTTTGGTTCAATTCTGTCCATTTTTTACGGTTTTTTGACAAATATAACGTAAATGTGCATTTTTTCGCTTAACATGCATTCAGACGTTATTTTCATGCATTTGCTCTAGTTTGGTTCAATTCTGCTCATTTTCCACGGTTTTTCGACAGAATAACGTAAATGTGCTTTTTCTCGCTTAACATGAATTCCGACAGTGTTTCCATGCATTTGCTCGAGTTTGGATTAATTCTGTCCATTTTTTACGGATTTTCGTCAAAAGAACGTAAATGTCCATTTTTTCGCTTTACATGCATTACTACACTATTTTCATGCAATTGCTCGAGTTTAGTTCAATTCTGTCAATTTTTTACGGTTTTTCGAAAGAATATCGTAAATGTGCATTTTATCGCTTAACATGCATTCCGATGCTATTTTCATGCATTTGCTCGATTATTGTTCAATACTGTCCATTTTTATCGGTTTTTCTACAGAATAACGTAAATGTGCATTTTTTCGCTTAACATGCATTCAGACGCTATTTTCATGCATTTGCTCTAGTTTGGTTCAATTCTGCTATTTTTTCACAGTTTTTTGACAGAATAACGTAAATGTACATTTTTTCGCTTAACATGCATTCCGACGCTATTTTCATGCATTTGCTCGAGTTTGGTTCAATTCTGTCCATTTTTTACGGTTTTTCGTCAAAAGAACGTAAATGTCCATTTTTTCGCTTTACATGCATTCCGACGCTATTTTCATGCATTTGATCGAGTTTGGTTCGATTCTGTCCATTTTTCACTGATTTTCGTAAAAAGAACGTAAATTTCCATTTTTTCGCTTAACATGCATTCCGACGCTATTTTCATGCATTTGATCGAATTTGGTTCAATTCTGTCCATTCTTTACGGTTTTTCGACAGAATAACGTAAATGTGCATTTTATCGCTTAACATACATTCTGACGCTATTTTCATGCATTAGCTCGAGATTGGTTCGATTCTGTCCATTTTTCACTGATTTTCGTAAAAAGAACGCAAATTTCCATTTTTCGCTTAACATGCATTCCGACGCTATTTTCATGCATTTGCTCGAGTATGGATCAATTCTGTCCATTTTTCACTAATTTTCGTCAAAAGAACGTAAATGTCCATTTTTTCGCTTTACATGCATTCCGACACTATTTTCATGCATTTGCTCGAGTTTGGTTCAATTCTGTCCATTTTTTACGGTTTTTCGACAGAATAACGTAAATGTGCATTTTATCGCTTAACATGCATTCCGACGCTATTTTCATGCATTTGATCGAATTTGGTTCGATTCTGTCCATTTTTCACTGATTTTCGTAAAAAGAACGTAAATGTCCATTTTTTCGCTTAACATGCATTCCGACGCTATTTTCATGCATTTGCTCGAGTATGGATCAATTCTGTTCATTTTTCACTGATTTTCGTCAAAAGAACGTAAATGTCCATTTTTTCGCTTTACATGCATTTGCTCGAGTTTGGTTCAATTCTGCTCATTTTTCACGGTTTTTCGCCAGAATAAAGTAAATGTGCATTTTTTGGCTTAACATGCATTCCGACGCTATTTTCATGCATTTGCTCGAGTTTGGTTCAATTCTGTCCATTTTTCACGGTTTTTCGACAGAATAACGTAAATGTGCATTTTTTCGCTTAACATGCATTCCGACGCTATTTTCATGCATTTGATCGAATTTGGTTCAATTCTGTCCATTTTTCACGGTTTTTCGACAGAATAACGTAAATGTGCATTTTTTCGCTTAACATGCATTCCGACGCTATTTTCATGCATTTGATCGAATTTGGTTCAATTCTGTCCATTCTTTACGGTTTTTAGACAGAATAACGTAAATTTGCATTTTATCGCTTAACATGCATTCTGACGCTATTTTCATGCATTTGCTCGAGTTTGGTTCGATTCTGTCCATTTTTCACTGATTTTCGTAAAAATAACGTAAATTTCCATTTTTTTGCTTAACATGCCTTCCGACGCTATTTTCATGCATTTGCTCGAGTATGGATCAATTCTGTCCATTTTTCACTGATTTTCGTCAAAAGAACGTAAATGTCCATTTTTTCGCTTTACATGCATTCCGACGCTATTTTCATGCATTTGCTCGAGTTTGGTACGATTCTGTCCATTTTTCACTGATTTTCGCAAAAAGAACGTAAATTTCCATTTTTTCGCTTAACATGCATTCCGACGCTATTTTCATGCATTTGCTCGAGTATGGATCAATTCTGTCCATTTTTCACTGATTTTCGTCAAAAGAACGTAAATGTCCATTTTTTCGCTTTACATGCATTCCGACTCTATTTTCATGCATTTGCTCGAGTTTGGTTCGATTCTGTCCATTTTTCACTGATTTTCGTAAAAAGAACGTAAATTTCCATTTTTTCGCTTAACATGCATTCCGACGCTATTTTCATGCATTTGCTCGAGTATGGATCAATTCTGTAAATTTTTCACTGATTTTCGTCAAAAGAACGTAAATGTCCATTTTTTTTGCTTTACATGCATTCCGACGCTATTTTCATGCATTTGCTCGAGTTTGGTTCAATTCTGTCCATTTTTTACGGTTTTTGACAGAATAACGTAAATGTGCATTTTATCGCTTAACATGCATTCCGACGCTATTTTCATGCATTTGCTCGAATAAGGTTCAATACTGTCCATTTTTATCGGTTTTTCGACAGAATAACGTAAATGTGCATATTTTCGCTTAACATGCATTCAGACGCTATTTTCATGCATTTGCTCTAGTTTGGTTCAATTCTGCTATTTTTTCACAGTTTTTCGACAGAATAACGTAAATGTACATTTTTTCGCTTAACATGCATTCAGACGCTATTTTCATGCATTTGCTCGAGTATGGATTAATTCTGTCCATTTTTCACTGATTTTCGTCAAATGAACGTAAATGTCCATTTTTTCCCTTTACATTCATTCCGACGCTATTTTCATGCATTTGCTCGAGTTTGGTTCAATTCTGTCCATTTTTTACGGTTTTTTGACAAATATAACGTAAATGTGCATTTTTTCGCTTAACATGCATTCAGACGTTATTTTCATGCATTTGCTCTAGTTTGGTTCAATTCTGCTCATTTTCCACGGTTTTTCGACAGAATAACGTAAATGTGCTTTTTCTCGCTTAACATGAATTCCGACAGTGTTTCCATGCATTTGCTCGAGTTTGGATTAATTCTGTCCATTTTTTACGGATTTTCGTCAAAAGAACGTAAATGTCCATTTTTTCGCTTTACATGCATTACTACACTATTTTCATGCAATTGCTCGAGTTTAGTTCAATTCTGTCAATTTTTTACGGTTTTTCGAAAGAATATCGTAAATGTGCATTTTATCGCTTAACATGCATTCCGATGCTATTTTCATGCATTTGCTCGATTATTGTTCAATACTGTCCATTTTTATCGGTTTTTCTACAGAATAACGTAAATGTGCATTTTTTCGCTTAACATGCATTCAGACGCTATTTTCATGCATTTGCTCTAGTTTGGTTCAATTCTGCTATTTTTTCACAGTTTTTTGACAGAATAACGTAAATGTACATTTTTTCGCTTAACATGCATTCCGACGCTATTTTCATGCATTTGCTCGAGTTTGGTTCAATTCTGTCCATTTTTTACGGTTTTTCGTCAAAAGAACGTAAATGTCCATTTTTTCGCTTTACATGCATTCCGACGCTATTTTCATGCATTTGATCGAGTTTGGTTCGATTCTGTCCATTTTTCACTGATTTTCGTAAAAAGAACGTAAATTTCCATTTTTTCGCTTAACATGCATTCCGACGCTATTTTCATGCATTTGATCGAATTTGGTTCAATTCTGTCCATTCTTTACGGTTTTTCGACAGAATAACGTAAATGTGCATTTTATCGCTTAACATACATTCTGACGCTATTTTCATGCATTAGCTCGAGATTGGTTCGATTCTGTCCATTTTTCACTGATTTTCGTAAAAAGAACGCAAATTTCCATTTTTCGCTTAACATGCATTCCGACGCTATTTTCATGCATTTGCTCGAGTATGGATCAATTCTGTCCATTTTTCACTGATTTTCGTCAAAAGAACGTAAATGTCCATTTTTTCGCTTTACATGCATTCCGACACTATTTTCATGCATTTGCTCGAGTTTGGTTCAATTCTGTCCATTTTTTACGGTTTTTCGACAGAATAACGTAAATGTGCATTTTATCGCTTAACATGCATTCCGACGCTATTTTCATGCATTTGCTCGAGTAAGGTTCAATACTGTCCATTTTTATCGGTTTTTCGACAGAATAACGTAAATGTGCATATTTTCGCTTAACATGCATTCAGACGCTATTTTCATGCATTTGCTCTAGTTTGGTTCAATTCTGCTATTTTTTCACAGTTTTTCGACAGAATAACGTAAATGTACATTTTTTCGCTTAACATGCATTCAGACGCTATTTTCATGCATTTGCTCGAGTATGGATTAATTCTGTCCATTTTTCACTGATTTTCGTCAAATGAACGTAAATGTCCATTTTTTCCCTTTACATTCATTCCGACGCTATTTTCATGCATTTGCTCGAGTTTGGTTCAATTCTGTCCATTTTTTACGGTTTTTTGACAAATATAACGTAAATGTGCATTTTTTCGCTTAACATGCATTCAGACGTTATTTTCATGCATTTGCTCTAGTTTGGTTCAATTCTGCTCATTTTCCACGGTTTTTCGACAGAATAACGTAAATGTGCTTTTTCTCGCTTAACATGAATTCCGACAGTGTTTCCATGCATTTGCTCGAGTTTGGATTAATTCTGTCCATTTTTTACGGATTTTCGTCAAAAGAACGTAAATGTCCATTTTTTCGCTTTACATGCATTACTACACTATTTTCATGCAATTGCTCGAGTTTAGTTCAATTCTGTCAATTTTTTACGGTTTTTCGAAAGAATATCGTAAATGTGCATTTTATCGCTTAACATGCATTCCGATGCTATTTTCATGCATTTGCTCGATTATTGTTCAATACTGTCCATTTTTATCGGTTTTTCTACAGAATAACGTAAATGTGCATTTTTTCGCTTAACATGCATTCAGACGCTATTTTCATGCATTTGCTCTAGTTTGGTTCAATTCTGCTATTTTTTCACAGTTTTTTGACAGAATAACGTAAATGTACATTTTTTCGCTTAACATGCATTCCGACGCTATTTTCATGCATTTGCTCGAGTTTGGTTCAATTCTGTCCATTTTTTACGGTTTTTCGTCAAAAGAACGTAAATGTCCATTTTTTCGCTTTACATGCATTCCGACGCTATTTTCATGCATTTGCTCGAGTTTGGTTCGATTCTGTCCATTTTTCACTGATTTTCGTAAAAAGAACGTAAATTTCCATTTTTTCGCTTAACATGCATTCCGACGCTATTTTCATGCATTTGATCGAATTTGGTTCAATTCTGTCCATTCTTTACGGTTTTTCGACAGAATAACGTAAATGTGCATTTTATCGCTTAACATACATTCTGACGCTATTTTCATGCATTAGCTCGAGATTGGTTCGATTCTGTCCATTTTTCACTGATTTTCGTAAAAAGAACGCAAATTTCCATTTTTTCGATTAACATGCATTCCGACGCTATTTTCATGCATTTGCTCGAGTATGGATCAATTCTGTCCATTTTTCACTGATTTTCGTCAAAAGAACGTAAATGTCCATTTTTTCGCTTTACATGCATTTGCTCGAGTTTGGTTCGATTCTGTCCATTTTTCACTGATTTTCGTAAAAAGAACGTAAATTTCCATTTTTTCGCTTAACATGCATTCCGACGCTATTTTCATGCATTTGCTCGAGTATGGATCAATTCTGTCCATTTTTCACTGATTTTCGTCAAAAGAACGTAAATGTCCATTTTTTCGCTTAACATGCATTCCGACGTTATTTTTATGCATTTGCACGAGTATGGATCGATTCTGTCCATTTTTTACGGTTATTCGACAGAATAACGTAAATGTGCATTTTATCGCTTAACATGCATTTCGACGCTATTTTCATGCATTTGCTCGAGTATGCATCAATTCTGTCCATTTTTCACTGATTTTCTTCAAAAGATCGTAAATGTCCATTTTTCGCTTAACATGCATTCCGACGCTATTTTCATGCATTTGCTCGAGTATGGATCAATTCTGTCCATTTTTCACTGATTTTCGTCAAAAGAACGTAAATGTCCATTTTTTTCGCTTTACATGCATTCCGACACTATTTTCATGCATTTGCTCGAGTTTGGTTCAATTATGTCCATTTTTTACGGTTTTTCGACAGAATAACGTAAATGTGCATTTTATCCCTTAACATGCATTCCGACGCTATTTTCATGCATTTGCTCGAGTATGGTTCAATACTGTCCATTTTTATCGGTTTTTCGACAGAATAACGTAAATGTGCATATTTTCGCTTAACATGCATTCAGACGCTATTTTCATGCATTTGCTCTAGTTTGGTTCAATTCTGCTATTTTTTCACAGTTTTTCGACAGAATAACGTAAATGTGCATTTTTTCGCTTAACATGCATTCCGACGCTAATTTCATGCATTTGATCGAATTTGGTTAAATTCTGTCCATTCTTTACGGTTTTTCGACAGAATAACGTAAATTTGCATTTTATTGCTTAACATGCATTCTGACGCTATTTTCATGCATTTGTTCGAGTATGGATCAATTCTGTCCATTTTTCACTTATTTTCGTCAAAATAACGTAAATTTCTATTTTTTCGCTTAACATGCCTTCCGAAGCTATTTTCATGCATTTGCTCGAGTATGGATCAATTCTGTCCATTTTTCACTGATTTTCGTCAAAAGAACGTAAATGTCCATTTTTTCGCATTACATGCATTCCGACGCTATTTTCATGCATTTGCTCGAGTTTGGTTCGATTCTGTCCATTTTTCACTGATTTTCGTAAAAAGAACGTAAATTTCCATTTTTTCGCTTAACATGCATTCCGACGCTATTTTCATGCATTTGCTCGAGTATGGATCAATTCTGTCCATTTTTCACTGATTTTCGTCAAAAGAACGTAAATGTCCATTTTTCGCTTTACATGCATTTGCTCGAGTTTGGTTCAATTCTGCTCATTTTTCACGGTTTTTCGCCAGAATAAAGTAAATGTGCATTTTTTCGCTTAACATGCATTCCGACGCTATTTTCATGCATTTGCTCGAGTATGGTTCAATACTGTCCATTTTTATCGGTTTTTCGACAGAATAACGTAAATGTGCATATTTTCGCTTAACATGCATTCAGACGCTATTTTCATGCATTTGCTCTAGTTTGGTTCAATTCTGCTATTTTTTCACAGTTTTACGACAGAATAACGTAAATGTGCATTTTTTCGCTTAACATGCATTCCGACGCTATTTTCATGCATTTGCACGAGTATGGATCAATTCTGTCCATTTTTTACGGTTATTCGACAGAATAACGTGAATGTGCATTTTATCGCTTAACATGCATTTCGACGCTATTTTCATGCATTTGCTCGAGTATGCATCAATTCTGTCCATTTTTCACTGATTTTCTTCAAAAGAACGTAAATGTCCATTTTCTCGCTTTACA
The DNA here is from genome assembly GCA_963971435.1 of Lasius platythorax. NCBI lineage: Eukaryota > Metazoa > Arthropoda > Insecta > Hymenoptera > Formicidae > Lasius > Lasius platythorax. The sequence continues at coordinate 90,113 of OZ020539.1, forward strand.
TGCATTCCGACGCTATTTTCATGCATTTGCTCGAGTTTGGTTCAATTCTGTCCATTTTTCACGGTTTTTTGACAGAATAACGTAAATGTGCATTTTTCGCTTAACATGCATTCCGACGCTATTTTCATGCATTTGATCGAATTTGGTTAAATTCTGTCCATTCTTTACGGTTTTTCGACAGAATAACGTAAATTTGCATTTTATTGCTTAACATGCATTCTGACGCTATTTTCATGCATCTGCTCGAGTATGGA
>OZ020539.1:90566-123066 GCA_963971435.1 Lasius platythorax
AATCGGTTCTTCGTCTAAAATTTTTACATTTTCCCAATCGAATTCGTGGTTAGTCAATCTGTGGTCCGTTATCACTGACCGTTGCGAAGTGTTCCTATTAATATGGTTGCAGTGCTCTTTCATTCTGGTTTTTAAAAATCTACGGGTCTGGCCCACATATGAGGCATCAAAATTATTGCACGAGATTTTGTAAACAACATTTTTCCGGAACTCATTGCTTTGTTTGTCTTTATGTACTTTAATATAATTGTTAAGCTTGTTTATTCCCGTGTACGACATTCTTATATCTAAGTCACGAATTATTCTGTTGAACTGGTCCGAGATTCCCTCCACATATGGAATATTAAAATATGCAACTTTTTCTTTATTGAGTTTGTCTTGAGTGTTTTTTGTAGTGTTCTTGTCATTGTTAAAAATAAGAAATTTTAGTCTGTCATGAATAGTGTTAAATATGAAAGTTAATGGACAATTATTGTCAAGTAATAAGTTAATAATAAAATTTAAATTCTTCTGGTGGAGTCTGGTCACAGCATCCTCTCTGCCAAAAAAGAGGCACAATAATTGATCTGACTGACAGAGCGTTTCTTCTCTCTAATCCGAGATTCCACCAGAAGAATTTAAATTTTATTATTAACTTATTACTTGACAATAATTATCCATTAACTTTCATATTTAACACTATTCATGACAGACTAAAATTTCTTATTTTTAACAATGACAAGAACACTACAAAAAACACTCAAGACAAACTCAATAAAGAAAAAGTTGCATATTTTAATATTCCATATGTGGAGGGAATCTCGGACCAGTTCAACAGAATAATTCGTGACTTAGATATAAGAATGTCGTACACGGGAATAAACAAGCTTAACAATTATATTAAAGTACATAAAGACAAACAAAGCAATGAGTTCCGGAAAAATGTTGTTTACAAAATCTCGTGCAATAATTTTGATGCCTCATATGTGGGCCAGACCCGTAGATTTTTAAAAACCAGAATGAAAGAGCACTGCAACCATATTAATAGGAACACTTCGCAACGGTCAGTGATAACGGACCACAGATTGACTAACCACGAATTCGATTGGGAAAATGTAAAAATTTTAGACGAAGAACCGATTTTAGCGAAAAGACTGCTGTCAGAGATGATATACATAAAGAGACAAAAGAACAGCATTAATTTGCAGACCGACACGGAACAATTAGAACAAATTTACATTCCGATTATAGATAGCTTACGGCTTGTTTAGTTTTCTTTTTCTTTTTCTCTTATTGTTCTTTTGTTGTCTTTTTGTCATCAATAATCCAAATAACATGTTTATGCGAACCACAGTTGTTGTTTGACATTTATATCTGACAGTATAGATATTGTTATGATCGATGTGCGACGTGAGTTAAAGCAATTTCTCAGACTTGTGCGTAAGGATCTCGTGGCTTTCTGTGCGGCTCTGCGATTGTCTTTGGTGAGTTGCCTCTTGTAATGTTTTATAACAGCAATTGATATATTGCTATTTGATACAGCGATGTGCATTATTTGTCAATGCACATCCCGCTTCCTATCGGCGGGTACCGATCGGGAGGCGTCTCTAGAGGGGATCGCGGGGTAGCCTGGATGCCGCGTAGACACACTGCTAGTCATATCATTATTCGTAATTCAAGCGTACGTTTTAATTTTCTTTTTTTATATATAATCCGATCACCGGTTTTGGTTATAATGTTTCTCATGTCATGTAATTCACTTGTTTATACAGTTACTGAAGATGGCCCGAAGCGGGACCGAAACGTCTAATTATATAATAAAGGGTAGTTTAATCTAAACAATTGTGTTTATTCGCGCCTTTACCTATGCGGTCTGGCTCTTATTAGCCGTTTATTTTATTATTATCATTTCTAGAGCCTTTATTTTGTTTATTTAATAACTGTAATGTATCTTAAAGTAACAAATAATTAATTTAATTTAATTACATCAATAACTGCATTAACTTAACGTATATGTGTGTGTGTACGAAGTACACATAACTAATGTCATTAGTATATTGGTCAGTTTAGCAGCGCCAAGTTTTTTTAACAAAATTTTTTTTTATTTTTTATTTTTTATAAATTTTTAATTTTTGCATGTTTTTAATTTTTAATTTGTACAAATTTTTAATTTTTAATTTTTGTATAAATTTTTAAATTGTTTTTTGTTTTATATAATCTTTTTTTATTAAACTTTTTTGAATATATATGGTTATTGGTAAATTATAATTGTGCACTTAGTTAATTATAAAATAACTATTTTAGCTATACGCCCTACTACTTTAATTATATTGCAATGTATTAAATATAATTTTTCTTAACATTGGAAATAAAATAAATTTTATAACATAAATTTTTATTTAGTTGGCGCAATTTTTTGATATCATTATTTTTGCAGGAAATTAAAACAACTACATATTTTGTACAACTTTTTTTGGTTAAAATATTTTTATAAACTTTTATTTTTAGTTGGCGCAATTTTTTTATATCATTATTTTTGTAGGATGTTTTACACAATATATTAAAATTCGTAAAATATTTTTTATGGTTTATAATAACACTATTTTGAAGATATTTTGAAGATACCTTTTTACAGTAGTTTTTTTACAGTTATAATAACACTATTTTGAAGATAGCTTTTTACAGTAGTTTTTTTACAGTTAAAATAACACTATTTTGTAAATACATATAAAAGTTTTTCACAAATACTATGGCGCGTGTACTTGGCGCCTTTTTTACTTTTTTTTAAAAAGGTAAGTTTTTAGGTACGAAGTATATTACCTTAATATCATTAGTATATTGGTCAGTTTAGCAGCGCCAAGTTTTTTTAACTAATTTTTTTTTATTTTTTAGTTTTGTATAAATTTTTAATTTTCGCATAAGTTTTTAATTTGAAATTTGTAAAAATTTCTAATTTTTAATTTTTGTATGAATTTTTAATTCGTCTTATATAATCTTTTTTTTATTAAACTTTTTAGAATATATATGGTTATTGGTAAATTATAATTGTGCACTTAGTTAATTATAAAATAACTATTTTAGCTATACGCCCTACTATAATTATATTGCAATGTATTCAATATAATTTTTCTATATTATATTGAAAATAATAAGATAAATAAATTTTATAACATACATTTTTATTCAGTTGGCGCAATTTTTTGATATCATTTTTGTAAGAAATTGAAACAACTACATATTTTGTACAACTTTTTGGTTAAAATATTTTTATATGCTTTTATTTTTATTTGGCGCAATTTTTTTATATCATTATTTTTGTAGGATATATATTGTTACGTCCAGACTCGGAGAAGGGAGAGTCAGTGGAAGGACGTAATCTACGTAATCTCTAAGCAAACGCTCTATAGTGCGTGCTTTCGAGTCAAACGATTTTACCCAAGGGCCCGAACAGGTCAACGACCGGAAAGGTCGCTTTTACGCTGTCGACAGGCCCGTTCGTTCGGTGGTCCCTTTTCGGTAAAGGAAATGAATCCTTATTACCCGGGATGGGATCTGTGCGATTTCGGAGAGAATGGAAGTGCGAACGGATTAAAAAATAATTATGAGTCTAATTAATTAATTATTAAAAATTTAGTTTATTCATAGTAAAAACAAAATATATAAATATAAATATAATTCAGTTATAATAGGAATTCTTATAAATATGTTTCTGAGAGTGTGAGTGTATGTGTGTGTGTAATGGCGCGGGTGTTACATAGGTTCGGAGGTCGTCAATCGGAATATGGTGGGGGAGATTCTAAAGCTTAAATTTTAATTCTGATTGGTTTTACAATGCGAAGTAAAGATAAACAAGAAAAATAAAATTGGAATGTGTAAATGAGTTATGTAACGTATAGGGAGTTATTGGATCTCTTCCAGGGAAACTGTGAAGGGGGGAAATTTCTTCCAAAGAATTTGGATAGGAACTCCGATTGAGTGAAGGCGGCCGGGGATGAACCACGGGACAAGGGTATCTGGAGGACTTTCAATTAACGCTTTGCGTAGTTCCTCGTGGTCTACGTCATCAGGCCCTACGCAAAATATTCCCTCCGGTAGAGGAAGCTCGAGGGGAGGGAATTGAGATATCAGCCAGTCGCGAAACTGGTCGTTGCTCAATTCTCTCTCGGGGAGAGAAAACTCTGTCTCGGAATCGGACGATTCGTCATCGATCTCGATCAACTCTGAATCGCACGATTCTCGTTCCAAGAATCTCTCTTCTCTTTCGAGATCGTGTAGTTCTTCCTCGAGAAGGGACTCAGGACGACGAGGGGAGGAGAAGGGGGAATTCCCGAGGATGACAGTCGAAGCGGAGGACGGGGATCTTGGAGGAGAACTGATTTGTTCTGGAAGAGAACAAGGGGAATCGGGGAGGGGGACCGGAGAATATCGGGGACTGTAGGGATCGGATATATCGCTATGAGTGTCGCTATTACTATTATCTACGCGGTTGTTTATTGAGGATGAAAGAACGTATTCTGCCAAAGCCCAGAGCCAATTGTTTCCTAATTCGCCTGTTGCGACGGTTCCGTCTATGTTTAATCGCCGTTCGCGATCTTCGTTTATTAGTATTCTCCACTGAGAGAACAATAATAAAAATAGTGGAGAGAAGAATCGCAATTGGTTGAGAAACAATTCTTGGGTTTAGTTTAGTCACAATTTGATTTAAAATTTATATATAAAAGTTTGTATATCTAAATATGTATCTACATATGTATATTTTTTTTTTGACGGGAATAAAGACGTGGGGAGAGATTGGTGAGGAAAAGTCACGGATCCAATGCTGCGAAAGCAACGAATCCGGAACGACTGCTGGAAAAATCACGGATCCAATGCTGCTAAAGCAACGAATCCGGAATGATTGTTGGAAAAATCACGGATCCAATGCTGTGAAAGCAATGAATCCGGAATGACTTGTTAAAATAAAGGAAGGAAATCACGGATCCGATCCTGCGGAAGCAGTGAATCCAGGATGATTTACTGAGGTAAAAAAAAAGGGGGTCACGGATGGACGAGATTCAAGAAGAGTTTTAATTGTTCAATTCCGTTAATTGATTAAAGTTTTAGTGATTAACTAGATTCAGATTCGGATAATTAATTAAGTTTTAATTTATGATAAATATATATATATATATGTATATATTATATAATCTTTAATCTTATCGTTAACATTGTTTTGCAAGCTTACTTTGTTTATGTTATTGTGCTGAATACAACGCTTTAAGTGTTTCATGTGTTTACTTTTGTATGATTTGAGATAATTTCCATGTGATTTGTGAGTAAGCTACGCCTGACCATTACATTTTTTGCATTTTTTATGTTTTTCAATTGGGGCATCCATTATCTCAAAAATTAGAGCCAATCTTGCAAAACCGATGCCATCGGAATCAGCGACACAAAGTTACCCTAAAATTGATCTAATGTAATTGGCAATAAAATCAGTGTAGACCAGTGTAATAGTTTATCCAGGATTTTTATGTTAAATGTGCTTTCAATTAAGATATCTAAGAAGCGAAAGCCTTAATAAGAAATCTAACAAAATTTTTATTATATTATTATATAATATATAAACATAATCTACAAGTATATTATATAAACATTTATCACAACCTGCTCTCCACATATTGTAGTGTGATATCTGTAATAATTGGTGAGTAGAGCCCATAAACATTTATTTAAATTTATATTTAAAAAATAAGGAAATGAAACGGCAGTAAGAGCCACGCGCAGTAATTGGGGCGCAAATTATACTTTATTATGAATTCTTAAAAATTAAAATTAACAAAAACAGCGAATTGGCGGACGTTTTGACCCCTTTTTTGGGTCATCTTCAGCGCAACAATGACATTAAGTAATTAGAAGAAAGTCAGAATAAAAATAAATAAGCGGTACTTAACGGTTCGATAATAAAACATGATCTGTACATATACAAAAAAGAGGTCAACAAATGTCAATTATATAACTAAAAATCATAAAAGTTCGGTAAACCATAATTAAATTTACAATTAAATGAAGGTTGAAAAAGAAGTGATGTGTCATTTATCAAATCCACTGTCTCTCACGTCATTTTGGACATATAATAAGTCTTGAACGCATCCGTGCATCTCGAAAATTATTCTCCCTAGTTGGAAAGCCAGGAGATAACGGAGATGAACAATGCATTTCAGCGAATATACTTAAAATGATCTGTAATTGATAAAGGTCACGATTGACGAGAGAGATTAATAAATTATAATAAATTAGAATGAGGTGACTTATATACGATGTATCGATTCGGTAATGATGGTGTAATGGAATTCGCTTGCCACAGTTAATTGAAATTACAAAGTTTGTCACAATTAATTAAAAAATTAAAAAATACATAGTTCGAACTAGACTAGTCTCGTTGACGTGTCGAGAGACAATAACGAATCTTTCTCGATATTACAAGGTGATCGTAAATGAAAACAAATTTTGAGAGCGTATATATATTGTCCGAAAGACATATGATTTAAATTTTGGAAAGCTTGTCAATAACTGTGATATAATTGTCCGGTAAACAATCAGTGTCTGTCTGTAAATTTAAACTGTTTTTTTGTCTTTTGATAAAAACCATTTCAGATATTAGTTTTTTTGTGAAGAAACGGTTCATTGTCCAGTATTTCAACTTCTTGTCAATTAAATTCATAATTAAAATCCAATCTATGGTCAGTTATAACCGAGCGGTTCGCTGTATTTTTTCTAATATGGTTCCTGTGTTCGGATATTCTGGTGTGCAATTGTCTACCCGTTTGTCCCACATATGATGCATCACAATTGGTGCAATTTATTTTATAAACTACGTTGTTGTTAGTAGATTTTAGTCGAGCATCTTTATGTACTTTAATGTACTTATGCATTTTGTTTAGACTAAAGTAAGAAATTTTTACATTGAGATCTTTAGTTATGTTTTTGAATAGTTCAGAGATATGTGGAACATAAGAAACTGTAAAGTATGAATGTGCATCATCATTGAGACTCGTGGACCTTTTAGTAATTCTTTCGTTATTAAATAAGAATTTTAGGCGTTCATGAAATGTATGAGATTAGAAGTAGACTTAAGATCGGTTTCTTGCGGAGATGCATCGACTACCATCTAATACCACCATATGCTAAGAATTTCTTAACAGATTTTGAGAACAATTGAGAACAATATAAAATAAACAATAAGTACTTGAAAATAATTATATAAATTGTAAAGTAAATAATATTAATGTGCCATTGCAAATCGTAAAGAGATATTGTTTTAATTTATAATCTCGATACAAAGTTATAATCGTAAAAGATAAGATGCATTATAATGTAAATTTCAAGTGCAAGTTAGGACATTTTCTGAATTCAGAACGCCAAGTACGAATATCGTATTTCAATATAAAATGAAGATACTTGACGGAAGAAATACATGACGGGCAGTTTCATAAAAAATCAATTCGCAATATATTTTTATCGCGCAGAGTGTATTACCGATTTCTATGAAGAGCTTGGAAAGTTTTCTCATAGCCACTTAAATCATTCTTCGCGCGGATTGAGTCGTTGCGTTACTTCTCAGGATACTTTACGCAGCATATTTAAAAGTTCTTGAATAAAATGCTTTGCAAACAACAGTGTCTTCAAACTCGCGAACATTTTCCATTGTTGCATATCTTGTCATTTGCGAATTCTTAAATATTAACATCGTTTATCGCGCTATTTGTGGATAACTACGAGAGCGAGCTTTAACTTAAAATATACGAGATATTGTTTATTTTGTCGATACTTTGCACTATAAATTGGAAAAATTTCAAAGTATTCACATAACGTATTACCGCATTGCATTTAATTGCATAAATTTACTATATATTGCATAAAAATACCTCGATCGCGTGCACAAATATCATTTGACGTCATAATTATATAAAGTTATTTAACTTTTTGAAGATATCTTAGCGCTTTACGGAATCGTAATAATTTTGCACTAATGTATCATAGATTTGCAAAACCAATATTTTTAAGAACACGACTAATTTCATCACTCTGTTCTTAAAAATATTGGTCTTAATGTTGTCTACAATGTACCTAGGAAACTTAATACATTGATTAAGCGTGGCAAAGATAGAATGCCTATTAATAACAGGACTGAAGTCGTTTACAAATTAGACTGTAAAAATTGTAACGCTTCATTCATTGGCCAAACGAAAAGACATTTAGGTACCAGTGTCAAAGAACACTTTAACAACATAAAATTGCACGCAAGTTATCTTTCGGTTATTAGTAAGCATAAATCGAAGTTTAATCACGACTTTGATTGGTCAATGCCGGTTATCTTACACAATGAAAAACATGTGAGAAAGAGAGAAATCGCTGAAATGTTTTTTATTAAAAAGTTTGACAACACTATTAACTTACAAAAGGACACTGAGAATTTAAACAATATTTATGACAGACTAATAAAGGTCGTTTAGTCTCTCTTAGTGTGTTTGACGGAGAGGTTGACACAATGCAACCTTGACACAGTGATTCCTCATCTCTCGCAATTAATAGCTGACTAAAATACTGTATGTATATATTTTTGCTTATTGTTGTTATCGATTTGCATTACGTTTACTTTCTATAATACTGTAAAAAATTTTCCAGTTCACTCGATAAGGACCAAAACCTATGGTCAAAACGTTGTGGTCCATTATTAATCAATAAAGTGCCAGTTTGGTCGATTCAACCTACGTCTTTTATTTTATCTACTGGCGACATTTAAGAATTTAACATTATTAAATTAAGAAGTCTCGTAAAAATTTCCGCAAAGTTACGTCACGAAAACCATTATCAGCATCACATTGTTTTATTGTTAAAATGTTAATCTTAAAATTCTTTTATTGTCTATGTGACGTCCCGGGCGTCGCGCGCGCGAGGGGGAAGAGAAGCGCGAGGGGGAGTGAGTGTGTGTGTCGTCGTCGCAGCTGGAGCGGACACGCCGACGGAGGGGTTGAAGATTTATCTGTCGCGCGGGCCGAGCGGTAAGCGGGCGACGTGTTGGGTTCAACCGTTAAAATGGCGTGCCGTAGTAGGTTGCCCGGGTACGAACACTTATTTTGTTTGTATTAATATATATATATATAAAAAAAAATAGGGGGGAGGAGTGCGAAGAAAGTTTAATTAGCGGAATTTGTTTTTATTTCAATCTATGGTTATGACCTCTGGTTTTCTTTTTATTACAATCCTTAATTTAGGTTGAATTACTTCTATTTTTAGAATCCGTGGCTTCTGCCTGATTTTGATTCTCTCGTAAATGACCTCGCACTCTATCTCCGGTGCCGAAGAGTGACCCGTGAGGTGGTTGAAATCTTCCAAGAGATCGGCGTAATAGCCCGCCGGAGGGATGAAATTCGCGACGGCGTGCAGTGATTTTATAAGCCGTCTTAGCTGTCGAATTCTGCCCGAGCGCTGTGAGCGGACCATGATCTGCCGGATCGAGCCATGTCAGATAATTGTTTATGAATTTATAATGTTATTAGTGTTGATATAATGTTAAACTGATACACTGTTCTTTGGTTTAAGGTTGGTGGAGGATAAGCGCGCCCCGAGTGAAGCGAGCCGGGATAGGTGGTTCGTGCGCCCCGGAGGAAGCGCACTGGAAAGAATGGAGTCGATGCGCCCCGAGAAAAGCGCTCGTCGAAGGTATCTGGTTGTTTTTGAGTGTATCCTCTTAAATATATATCAACATATATATGTATATTGTATATTCGAATTGTTCTTTTATGATTTATGAATATAATTATAGAGGCTCGATGGTTTTAGAGGAAGAGGAGTCTGTCAGGAGGTTCCCTTGAAATAATAAATTTGAAAATACTCACGGTGGATAGCTGTGGTTGAAGATTCACACCGAATATATATATATATTTCGAAATTGTTTTTACAGAGCACACTTTTATTGTAACGGAGACTTTGTACAATTGAAGCGGATTGATAATTAAGACTGAGTTATAATGATTTGAGATTGAGACTGATAACTGAGAGATCTGCGATAACTGCTAGCTTTGATAACTGAGATATAACTGTGTTACTGAACTGCGATAAGACTCAACTGAGAGTGTGTACTGAGACTGTGTTAAGATAAGACTGGACTGATTAGACTCAACTGAGAGTGTGTACTGAGACTGTGTTAAGATAAGACTGGACTGATTAGACTCAACTGAGAGTGTGTACTGAGACTGTGTTAAGATAAGACTGGACTGATTGATCGAGCTTTCGGGGTGTCGGTTAATATACTGTCGAGGGCTTGTTCCCTACCCTAAATCGGCGGGTTCACGTGAGATAATACAATATGATCATGAGTTCGTAGAATCGCAAACAATAGTCGTATTTGAAGGTCAGTTTAAATATAGCCTCGAACAATAAGGTCTATTGTTCGTCCTTACAATAGGATCATGAATTCCGAGAGTTGTTTACGTGCCGCGCTCTTCCGCATTCCAAGTTGTTTTCGAACAGAATTAAATTAAAGTATTATTAATTCTATTAAATTAGACAATTATATATACTGTTCGTAATAGTCTCTTAATTGTCTAATTTTTACAAAATATTATTCTTAATATTATTCTTAACATTATTCTTAACATTATTTTCACAGATATTTATATAGATATTTATATACATATGCACTGATTTTCTTTGTTGCAGATCAACAATTGTTGCTGAGGGCTAATAACATGATCTGGATGCTGAATCCAATATGCAAGATAGGAGAAGAAGATTTGTTAATATATATATATATATTACAAGTGGTGTGATAATATCTAAATATTTTTATGTTATATAATTTTTACATCTAAGCATATTGTATTTTATATTTCAATAAGAGAGTTGTATTTAATGATATAATTATCAATTCAATTAAGTATTAAAGATATATATATACATATGGAGAGAAATATCTCATTTACTGTATTTTTCCTCAACTCCTATTATTTAATATTTAATATTTTTGAGTTTAATAGACATAATTCAATTAGTTTTACGTGCCTTCTTCTTAATAAGTCTAAGAAATTATTGTAAATCGATTCAACATACAACATGCATATATACAGTGTCAAAAATATATTCATATCATTGTACACAGGGGTGCGTACCTGTGTGTGTATTAAACTAAACTCAAATTATTGTTTCATGGATATTTACATATATATCTATATAGTTATAATGGAAATTGCCATATAGTTACAGTCTAAGTTGCTAATATAGCCATGAATAGAAATTCAATGATTCTCGTTGCGACGCGTCGAGTCAAGTCCTTTATATCAAGGTTTTTATGCATGACTATTAGATCCAGAGTGGATATACTTGTAGATTCGGTATATTTTGTCAGAGAATGAGTAATTGAACTAGTATAAGTCGTTAAACAAATGATCGGACTCTTATATATGTGTAATATAGCACAAAATGTGTGTAAAATATGTCATTTTTGAGCATTCATGAGTATATAGGCAAATTTGGTATTTATCGACGTTAGACTTGTAATGACTGGTTTGTTAATGTTATTATGTGTAAAAAGACTAGATCCATTAATTTTTCATGAGTATAGATATATATATACATATATATAAGCGACGCTAGAAGTTATAAAGCAGATATATCTTCGTGTTCGAAGATGAAAGTATTGACAATTATAAAAGGTAATTATGCACATTTTAATTGTTTATATATTATGTTTTATAATGAGAATGAATAATTGTTAATGTGTAATTGTTCTTCTTATGCTGATCAATTGAATTATAACAAAAGTAAGAATATATATATATATATATTATATTATTATCTCATAAGGAGAAGTAATTGTAAATTAATAATTATCATATTTATTCTCATTAGTGGATTTTGACTTGATATTTTCACGATAATTAAATTTACATAAAGAAAGGCGGAATTGAGTCTGATTTGGTAAGCTGAACATTGTGAAGAGTGCTTAACGTAAGCTCGTGTTCTGGCTAGTGAATCTGGGGGAATCTATAGTTACTGTACTTAGTATAGCAAAATGTGTCCAGTGCTTGACAGATTTGTTTTGATACGCGTGTGAGCTTTAATTGTGCTTATTAATTGTCTTTTAATTATTAATTATAACGAGTATCGCGATTGTTCGTTGCAAGAGAGTGAAAGAGAGAGATGAAGAACTCGTGTGACGGTGTGTGATCCCAGCTGGTTTGTGATGTTGAAAAATCAGTGACGGACGGTGGCGGAAGTCAAGTGGAGGCGCCGTACGTGACATCTATATTAAACTAAACTTTTTATATTGCAAGATATATTTTTAAAAATATATGAATTTATTTTGTTAATAATACATTTTAAATCGGTATTATAAACATGATACCGGTTTGATTGTATATTGTTCGATTAGTTTTTTAGTTGCATGTTTTTTTTATTTTCTAGCCTTTTCAATTTCTATCAAATTATGATAACATCTCTATCATATTATGATATTAGAATCGATTAATTATATACAATTTTTTACATATGTTTAAAAATAAACTTTTTATACCATTGCGTTGATAAACCTTGTAAAATATGACATTAAATACTTTCTCTTTTTCTTTTTTTAAATGAAATACTAAAATATATGAAATAAAATATTAAATATCTGTAAATTTTAATTATCTGTTACGGAGTCCATATTTTCTTCGACAAACGTAGGATATATTCAGAATAAATTATATCGTTATTTATTAATAAAAAAAGAGTCAAAAAGAGAGTCTTTACATTTTACAAATCGAACACAAATGTAGGGCTGTGAAAAAATTGATTTTGACACATTTACAATCCAATCCAATGTGGCCAATCAAAAGCTTTAAGACAATTACATACACAAAAAATTATAAATGTAAAGAAATTTAAAAGTATATTGAGAAAGAAAGAGAGAGAGAGAGATTTTTATATTACTCTATTATTGCATGAGTAGAATATATTATTTAAATATTTTCATTTTCGATATTTGAAAAGAATTCGGAAATAAAACGATCAAAAAGTTTTGCGACTGCAGCATTAATATCTTTTACGAGCTTTCTTTTGCGAGCGCGAGTGAAGGAAATGGTGAAAATATTGGCGCCGTTCGTCGGGATCGTGCCTCGCAATCGCGATTCTCGTCGTCCCGTTTGCCACGAATTATTGCTTCCGATAGCACGTCGTCATTCTGATTCGTATTTTTGATGCTCGCGGACTTGCGATTAAAATCCGTGTGGAAGCGGACAATGAGCAAGGCTTCAGGCATCTTATATATCATCAACCAACCGGTCGCGAGAGTCTCGCATAACATGCAGTAATGTGCACTAGCATGGAGGCGCTTGGACAAATTCCAAATTCGTCGGATAGCGACGCCTCGATGTTGATCAGAGAATCTTCCAACAATGTGACACACAATGTGATTATTCCGTATATTCCGCCTTATTCCGTAAAAAGACGTTCGTTAGTAAAACCGCAATTGTCGAATATAACAAAAAGAGCAAAGGAGCAGTAAAGATATCATTAAATTATTACAAACGCGAATTTGTAGCATAAATTTGTAATTTTTATACAGAGTGATAATTCTGTTTATTTTAGAAATTCTAATTTAAAGTATAATTAATTGTGATATTTGACTCTTAATTATAACATACATTTTCCAAGATGCCACTATGATTAGTGACACTGAAAAACTATATACATTGTGACCGTAATTATTTTATTAAATTCATAAACAGGTAATTAATCGAGGGTCGGTATTAGTGACTCGCGGCACATTTTTGGCGCGATATACGAAAATCCGACCAATACGTTAAGCGAGAATTTACACAAAAGTTGGGCGCCTGGCGCGAAAATTCGCGCCGCCGAAAACGAATTTTGAAAACCACGAATACAGCATCGGTCGAAAATCGCGACGGAAAATACGCGGCTACTCAGACATCGAAAATGGTAGAGGGGATGGTCCTTTCGGGCGGGACGGGAGAGAATCGAGAGAGACACGAATAAATCTTACACAAAGAATTAATTTGATGAGAATATAATGTATTAAAGATTCCGTGGAAGAATAGTAATATGATGGGAAAAGTAATACTAAGAAAAACGGTGTATGACAAATCGTGAAATATAATTGAAAGATAGTATTAGAAAGAATCTTGTGAGAGAAACAATAGTAAGAAGAAATATAATTCATAACAATCTGGCCTGATGTTTACCGGCCGCACGGCTTCTCGCGACCGAGCGCAAGGGTATTAGCCCAGTCAAATTAGAAATCGTCTGCGGAAAAAGTCCCAGAAGGCTGGATTTTGGTATACAGCGAGATATTGTCATTTAAAACAATGTCTCAAAAGTCCCCATCGATACCACCCCTCCTAAAAATTTTATAGGGGGTAAAGCAGGTGAAAAACAGTTTTTCGCGAATATCTTTGAAAATATTGATTTTTCGGCATACATAGTCATTATAAAATTTGTAGCTTATGAAGTTTGCTACGAAAAAGGTCTCATTACTTATTTTCGCAGAACCAACCGTTTTTTAGTAAAACGGCTCACAAAGTTCCACCCTCGTACTTCATCGATAAAATGTACTTCTTTCCACACCACCGCTAAGGTAGAGTACTAGGCGCGTTTTTTTCAAATGTGGTGTCCCCAGTAGGCCTAATCCACATTTTTTTTTCAAATTGTGAAATCAATTCTCTGCTTCTTCTGCAATTTCTGGAGCCTCCTCAATTTCAGTGGCCTCTGCGTCCGTCTCTTCCATTTCTACAGTTTCCGCTAAGAAATCTGTCGGATCAAGTTCTTCATAGATTTCAGCATAGGTCTCTTCCGTGGTATCAGCTGTTGCATTCAAGCAAGACCGGCCACGACAATTACCACATACTGCTGAACAGCGCAAGCCAATTTTTCTGCAACTACAGTTAAAGCCGCAGCCTTTGGAGCAATTGCAGAAAACAGTGTTCAACAGTATGTCTGGAGTAGGGGGTAAAAGAGTTTGAATCGGCTCCAAACTTTCATTTACGGTCATCCATCCCCAGTCTTCAAGATTGAGGTCGTTCCCAAGCCATTTTTGTACTTGATAATACACTCGAGATAGATGTTGTTGTGCAGCACTCGATGTTGGAGGAAGTGTCGATAATTTTACAGCCTTATTGAATCTTATAGATTTTGCAAATGAACAGTATCGGAAATTATCTATTGATATTTCGTTGTGTGGAGCACCGTACATTGCCAAAATAAAGCGTATTCCATTATCAAAAATCAATTGTGGTGAACATTGTGTAATTTTGAAAACCTCTGCACAATTCGTCAAATCGCTTCGTTTTTTAAATAATTTTACAGCTTTTGTTTTTCCCTCATTAAATAATGAAGACGTCGTATCGCACCCAGTAACTGCATGTAAAAATAAAATATGATCTTTACTTTTTTGGAACGAGTCAAAACTTTTTGAAGAATATATTTTTGTTTCGATTTTTTGCTTTTCCTGGCTTGAGAAAATAAATTTCTATCTAGTTGAAAGTATGGTAGGATAGTTTCTTTTACCGAGCACCGTGGATCAAGGAGCGAGTTTGAGTGGAAAATGCTGGTCGTCTGGAATGTTCTGTATATCGGAGCACAAGGCAAATGATCAAAAGATAATGTTTAAGTATATCACAAGAAACTCTTTATTCGGGAGACTCCCATGTACAACTGTCGTCTGCAACTATACACGTCTCGAAGGAGAGTGCCGGCTCTCTCGGCTCGCGTGCCGGAGCAACCGTCTTCCTCTCCCGGGTGCGCGCGCACGCTACGTCATCGCGATGTTCGCCGATCGGTGATGGCAGCAGCGAATGGGGACGATGTGGAGCGCGGTGTCGTCTGCTCGCGCTTGCGCTGTCACCGATTCCTTACAGCTCGGCCATCCTGCTTTGAATTTCGCCGCGAAATTATTTAACAATAGGGTAATGCGACTTAGATTATTTGTTTGTTACTTCGAAGTTTCTGACGCATCTACTAGTATATGATAGGTACGTATTGTTTATCACAGTTTGGTCTTATTTTGCGCCCGGTATACACATTTTTTTTAAACATATATATATAGGTATACAATATAGGTATACACATTTTTTTTAACATATATATATAGGTATACAATGAACTATAAATAATTAGATTAGATATATATCTAGATGTATACAATAAACTATTAGTTAGCCTATGTTAATACATTTCTTAATCTGCTCTTTCTTTTGCAGCTATCGTTATCCAAGGTTTGATTCTATCGGAAGATAGAATAGTGTCGAGGGGCTTCTGCTTGATGTTGAAGCCTGGTATATCTTTGACGACATACCTATTGTTACCTAGACTCTTCGCAATATGGTAAGGTCCTTTGTAACTCGGTTTGAGCTTCGAGCTCGTGCCTATCTTAGGGCTAGTGTCTCTAATTAACACATAATCGCCTACTTTATACATATTTATTTCTTTGCCATTATTTATTTCTTTGAAAATAAATTTCTTTCTGTTATGGATTGCCGAAGGTCCATAAAAATGGTTTTCCTTTACGCATCATTGTGTCGTCACTAGGTAGTCCTGTATACAATGTCGCTAAATATGTTCATGGTATCTTACATCAGTCCATTTCACAACCTAAATCTCATGTCAAAGATGGCTGGTCATTCACTTCTAATTTAAAAGACAAAATTATTAATGACGAGGAAATTTTAATCTCACTCGATGTCACTGCATTATTTACTAATATCCCTAAAGAATTGGTTTTGAGCGCTATTGAGAAACGGTGGAATGACATCTCCTCTAGCACTGATTTTAGTCTGCCTCAATTTTTATACGCAGTTGAATTTATTTTGGATTCTACCAGTTTTTCGTTTAATGGACAGTTCTATGAACAGATTTACGGCAGCCCAATGGGTTCTCCTCTTTCACCTGTCTTGGCTGATATGGTGATGAATGACCTTGAGACCCATTGCTTATCTCAATTAAGTTTTAATGTTCGGACTTACTATAGATATGTTGACGATATTTTTGCCATCATCCCGACTACGAAAATTCATGAAATTACTGAGACATTTAATAATTATCACCAGCGTTTAAGTTTCACCTATGAGGTCGAAGAAAATGGATGTATAAATTTTTTAGACACAACAATCATACGTTCTAATGGGAAACTTTTAACTAATTGGTATAGAAAAAACACTTGCTCTAATAGATATATTAATTTTTATTCTAATCATCCATTTAAATATAAAATAAACACTATTTTTAATCTCGTTGACCATGCGGTTTTATTATCAGATGATCAATTCCACGATAATAATATAAAAATAGTGAAACAAATATTGTTTAATAATTGTTTACCAGAACATATTATTGATCGTTTAGTTAATAAGAGACTTCATTTTTTAAAGAATCGTTCTGTCAACAACCTGAGCATAGATAATGATAGTGTGACGTCCCGGGCGTCGCGCGCGCGAGGGGGAAGAGAAGCGCGAAGGGGAGTGAGTGTGTGTGTCGTCGTCGCAGCTGGAGCGGACACGCCGACGGAGGGGTTGAAGATTTATCTGTCGCGCGGGCCGAGCGGTAAGCGGGCGACGTGTTGGGTTCAACCGTTAAAATGGCGTGCCGTAGTAGGTTGCCCGGGTACGAACACTTATTTTGTTTGTATTAGTATATATAAAAAAAAAATAGGGGGGAGGAGTGCGAAAGAAGATATATAACGAAGAAAGTTTAATTAGCGGAATTTGTTTTTATTTCAATCTATGGTTATGACCTCTGGTTTTCTTTTTATTACAATCCTTAATTTAGGTTGAATTACTTCTATTTTTAGAATCCGTGGCTTCTGCCTGATTTTGATTCTCTCGTAAATGACCTCGCACTCTATCTCCGGTGCCGAAGAGTGACCCGTGAGGTGGTTGAAATCTTCCAAGAGATCGGCGTAATAGCCCGCCGGAGGGATGAAATTCGCGACGGCGTGCAGTGATTTTATAAGCCGTCTTAGCTGTCGAATTCTGCCCGAGCGCTGTGAGCGGACCATGATCTGCCGGATCGAGCCATGTCAGATAATTGTTTATGAATTTATAATGTTATTAGTGTTGATATAATGTTAAACTGATACACTGTTCTTTGGTTTAAGGTTGGTGGAGGATAAGCGCGCCCCGAGTGAAGCGAGCCGGGATAGGTGGTTCGTGCGCCCCGGAGGAAGCGCACTGGAAAGAATGGAGTCGATGCGCCCCGAGAAAAGCGCTCGTCGAAGGTATCTGGTTGTTTTTGAGTGTATCCTCTTAAATATATATCAACATATATATGTATATTGTATATTCGAATTGTTCTTTTATGATTTATGAATATAATTATAGAGGCTCGATGGTTTTAGAGGAAGAGGAGTCTGTCAGGAGGTTCCCTTGAAATAATAAATTTGAAAATACTCACGGTGGATAGCTGTGGTTGAAGATTCACACCGAATATATATATATATTTCGAAATTGTTTTTACAGAGCACACTTTTATTGTAACGGAGACTTTGTACAATTGAAGCGGATTGATAATTAAGACTGAGTTATAATGATTTGAGATTGAGACTGATAACTGAGAGATCTGCGATAACTGCTAGCTTTGATAACTGAGATATAACTGTGTTACTGAACTGCGATAAGACTCAACTGAGAGTGTGTACTGAGACTGTGTTAAGATAAGACTGGACTGATTAGACTCAACTGAGAGTGTGTACTGAGACTGTGTTAAGATAAGACTGGACTGATTAGACTCAACTGAGAGTGTGTACTGAGACTGTGTTAAGATAAGACTGGACTGATTGATCGAGCTTTCGGGGTGTCGGTTAATATACTGTCGAGGGCTTGTTCCCTACCCTAAATCGGCGGGTTCACGTGAGATAATACAATATGATCATGAGTTCGTAGAATCGCAAACAATAGTCGTATTTGAAGGTCAGTTTAAATATAGCCTCGAACAATAAGGTCTATTGTTCGTCCTTACAATAGGATCATGAATTCCGAGAGTTGTTTACGTGCCGCGCTCTTCCGCATTCCAAGTTGTTTTCGAACAGAATTAAATTAAAGTATTATTAATTCTATTAAATTAGACAATTATATATACTGTTCGTAATAGTCTCTTAATTGTCTAATTTTTACAAAATATTATTCTTAATATTATTCTTAACATTATTCTTAACATTATTTACACAGATATTTATATAGATATTTATATACATATGCACTGATTTTCTTTGTTGCAGATCAACAATTGTTGCTGAGGGCTAATAACGTGATCTGGATGCTGAATCCAATATGCAAGATAGGAGAAGAAGATTTGTTAATATATATATATATATATTACAAGTGGTGTGATAATATCTAAATATTTTTATGTTATATAATTTTTACATCTAAGCATATTGTATTTTATATTTCAATAAGAGAGTTGTATTTAATGATATAATTATCAATTCAATTAAGTATTAAAGATATATATATACATATGGAGAGAAATATCTCATTTACTGTATTTTTCCTCAACTCCTATTATTTAATATTTAATATTTTTGAGTTTAATAGACATAATTCAATTAGTTTTACGTGCCTTCTTCTTAATAAGTCTAAGAAATTATTGTAAATCGATTCAACATACAACATGCATATATACAGTGTCAAAAATATATTCATATCATTGTACACAGGGGTGCGTACCTGTGTGTGTATTAAACTAAACTCAAATTATTGTTTCATGGATATTTACATATATATCTATATAGTTATAATGGAAATTGCCATATAGTTACAGTCTAAGTTGCTAATATAGCCATGAATAGAAATTCAATGATTCTCGTTGCGACGCGTCGAGTCAAGTCCTTTATATCAAGGTTTTTATGCATGACTATTAGATCCAGAGTGGATATACTTGTAGATTCGGTATATTTTGTCAGAGAATGAGTAATTGAACTAGTGTAAGTCGTTAAACAAATGATCGGACTCTTATATATGTGTAATATAGCACAAAATGTGTGTAAAATATGTCATTTTTGAGCATTCATGAGTATATAGGCAAATTTGGTATTTATCGGCGTTAGACTTGTAATGACTGGTTTGTTAATGTTATTATGTGTAAAAAGACTAGTTCCATTAATTTTTCATGAGTATAGATATATATATACATATATATAAGCGACGCTAGAAGTTATAAAGCAGATATATCTTCGTGTTCGAAGATGAAAGTATTGACAATTATAAAAGGTAATTATGCACATTTTAATTGTTTATATATTATGTTTTATAATGAGAATGAATAATTGTTAATGTGTAATTGTTCTTCTTATGCTGATCAATTGAATTATAACAAAAGTAAGAATATATATATATATATTATATTATTATCTCATAAGGAGAAGTAATTGTAAATTAATAATTAACATATTTATTCTCATTAGTGGAT
The DNA here is from genome assembly GCA_963971435.1 of Lasius platythorax. NCBI lineage: Eukaryota > Metazoa > Arthropoda > Insecta > Hymenoptera > Formicidae > Lasius > Lasius platythorax. The sequence goes on from OZ020539.1 coordinate 110,988, forward strand.
TTTGACTTGATATTTTCACGATAATTAAATTTACATAAAGAAAGGTGGAATTGAGTCTGATTTGGTAAGCTGAACATTGTGAAGAGTGCTTAACGTAAGCTCGTGTTCTGGCTAGTGAATCTGGGGGAATCTATAGTTACTGTACTTAGTATAGCAAAATGTGTCCAGTGCTTGACAGATTTGTTTTGATACGCGTGTGAGCTTTAATTGTGCTTATTAATTGTCTTTTAATTATTAATTATAACGAGTATCGCGATTGTTCGTTGCAAGAGAGTGAAAGAGAGAGATGAAGAACTCGTGTGACGGTGTGTGATCCCAGCTGTTTTGTGATGTTGAAAAATCAGTGACGGACGGTGGCGGAAGTCAAGTGGAGGCGCCGTACGTGACAATAGGATCACCACCACCTCCTTCATCTCATTACCATATGTAGAAAGCTTAGGCAATATTGATAGAATTTTTAAAAAGATTGGGTTTAACATTGTACATAACATACGAAATAAACTAAATAATGTAATTAAACTTGGGAAGGACAGATTGCCCACCGATAACAAGACCGAGATAATTTACCAAATCAACTGTAAAAATTGTAAGTCATCATACATTGAACAGACGAAGAGACATTTAACGACTCGCGTTAAAGAACACTTTAATAATATTAAAATGCATTCTAGCAATCTTTCGGTCATCAGTAAACATAAAATTGAATTTAATCATGACTTTGACTGGGCAAATCCCAAGATTTTACATAATGAAAAACATGTCAGAAAAAGAGAGATTGCTGAAATGTTTTTCATCAAGAAAAATAACAACACTTTAAATTTACAAAAGGACACAGACAATTTAAATAACATATACGACTTAATAATAAAGGTTGTTTAGTCTTCTCATTCCGTCTAATGTATTTGACGTGTTTGTCTATCTGACACAATGAATTTTCTATCTTCTGACATCTATAAAGTATAATTATATTTCGCAAGTATATATCCATGTTTCAATATCTTATTTTAATCATTCGTAAACTACTATTGTAATATTAATTGTTCTTCGTTCTTTTTCATATGATTTATAGATCACTTGATAAGGACCTAAAATTAAGGTCGAAACGGTGTGATGTGCACTTAATAATAAATATAATTTGCCAGTACGGTCGAGAGAATTGTGTTCATTATTTTTTTAAATAAATTTTTTTATCGGCTGGAGTTCGTGCAATCAACAGTATTAATAAATCGACGTTTTCACCTACAACAATAGTTCTATTTTTATTACATTGTTTTAGTGCTGTTTCAATAATTAGAACGTCAGCATCATCTTCAGCCTGTTTTACGTTGATGTTAGCAGCTTTAAATTTTTCGGATAACATGGAAATAAATCTACTTTTGTTATTTTTGTTCGAAAGAAATTTTTCTTGACTCATTGGAACTTTCATTGAAGCATCAAATAGGACTTCAGTAGACGCAGGAAATTTAGCAGATCGACGACGTTGTTCCATAGCATTTGTATTTTTTCTATTATCATTATAACCGTCAAATACAATAATTACGTTAGGACCGAAATGTTTCCGTACGTAATTAATGTATGTCTCAAAAATGCAATCGAATTCAGTTTCTGGGTTCTATACGACACAATGTAAAAGAAATCCTCCATCAACAATGTATGTATTATCTGTAGAATTGAAGTCAACAACAATTGGTTCAAAACAATCGTAAAGAGATGATTTTTTAGTTTTACGCATCCCGATGTCATCGAAAGGTGCTAATGGATATGGAGATAGCTCATATTGTAAGAATTCTTGAGTTGGTCGTCAAATTTTTTTGTTATACAAATTCGTTGGAATAATAAAAGTGGATCTATAGCCACTTTTGTATCGTGAACTTTCACAGAAGTGAAGACCGTTAAAAGTGGAAGAACTCTGTTTGAGCGTTTCAACTTGACGTTATAAAATTGCTCACCAATCATACCTACTACTCATAGAGATAAGGCCAATTTCATAAGACTTGTGACAATTTATTTTATCATCACCGACGATTCCACTATCTATAGCCATAATTTGATTCATTTGCGGAAAGGGATTATGGGATGTAAACCATTCTATCAATTTCTGTATATCTTCATTATCTTTTTCAATCGGGAATCTCTTGCATCGACATGCTGATCTACTGTATCCAGTCGAACATTACAAAGTTTTTCAATTCCTTCACACACATTATTCATCGCATGCATGCCATAAATCCACTTGCATAGTACACTTGCTTGAGTACTTCTTCCTCGTGAAACACCTCCCTTCGTTTTCATCGATTTCATTAATGATTGTTCGATGACCATATCGCTCTAACAAGTAACACTACCCAACTGATACTCACCGATTTGAATGAAACTTAACATACTTATTAAACAGCGAAAAATATTAAATACGTGTTTTTTTGTTTCGGCTAAATACGCTTTTTAGGGGTAGAAAGCACCCTTCAACCCCTGGAGGTGGAAACAGTTATGGCTAATTATTTCTGAAACGATACATTTTCTGAAAAAAGTGCTTAGGATCAAAGTTGTAGAGTTCAAAGTGATGCACTTGATGGCGACCTTGAAGTCGACCTTGAGGTCGATTTTCAAGGTCATTTGAAAATCATTTCATGTTTTTCAAAGGGAGTAGTTTACTTTTCATCCCTAGAATCGATAGAGCATAAAATTTTACATTCAGAACGTTGGTGGTTTGTAAATAAAACAAACCTCTGCAATTTAAAATTGTTCATTGATCCAACCAATTAAGGCAAGATCAGTCAATAATTCGATCAATAAAAGAATTAAAAGTTAATTATTCATTCAAATAAGGCAAGATATGGTCGAGATCCAGCCAGTAAAGGCAAGATATGGTCGAGATCCAGCCAGTGAAGGCAAGATGTGAGCGAAATCTAGCCAGTAATGGCAAGATATGGTCGAGATCCAGCCAGTGAAGGCAAGATGTGAGCGAAATCCAGCCAGTAAAGGCAAGATGTGAGCGAAATCCAACCAGTAAAGGCAAGATGGTCGAGATCCAGCCAGTGAAGGCAAGATTTCATAATTTCTTTTCATAGTCTATGAGTATTAATTCCATGATAATTGGCATTATTCTTTATATTCATGGCAATAATGAGGAATAGCTTTATCTTCTTTCGCAAAAAAATGCTCCATACACAGAGAGTTAGTACACCACGCACATTTTATTACTGCAATGTTATTGCAGATTTTGCAGACTGTACCGCAATTCTTTAAACAGAAATCAACAGGCGTTTCACATCTATCTGGTTTTTCTTCAATATATCCACTTTTCCACCAGGCATATTTAATCATGTTTTGGAATCGGGGTGATGAGAATTGATTGTGGATTAATGATTGAATTTTGAGAATGTTATTCCTCAAATGTAGGTTAATATCATAGTTGTATAAGAGAATTAAGTCCGAAAATTGTTTCAGGAAGTTTTTCCACGGTCTGAATACGTAGACATCCAATGGTTGAATGAAGCCAGTTGTTCCCGCAGGAATTGTAAGGATTTTTATTTCTTTATTACCCTTGTCTATATTTTCAAATTTCTTTTCTGTTTGTCCTGACCAAGAGTCCAAACACAAAATAGACTTCTTGCCAGCATTAGGCAAGAAGACATCTTCAAACCATTTAATAACAATGTCGGATGTCAATTTTCCAGATTTTGTGGCGAAAACGAGGATATTATCTGCTTTGTACATTGACTTCTGTATTATCGGTCCGAAACGGCCACTTGTTTCTTGCAGAACTATTAATAAGGGGGATTTCAAGATACCATCGGCAGATATTAAAGGTTGTATTGTGTAACTGTGAGTCAAGGAATTCAAAGATTGAGCAAGACACTCCACTTTCAAAGAACCCTTTGAGGCTAATGTACGACCAGCATGTGTTTCCAAATTGAACCCTGATTGATCTGAATTGTAAACGTTTGCTGTTCCTAGCAAGCCTATCTCTAGTTTAACTTGACTCACATAATTGGAAGATTGTTCCAATAGTTCTGCTTTATTTAAAATATGCGCTTGTGTCACGAATTTATTTATTTTTCTTGAAACAATACCATGTTGTATTTTAAAGTTGTGTATCCATTTTGATGAAGCCGTAAATAATTGAGAAGGCAAATGAACTACCTCTCTTGCTTTCAAGGCCCATCTCTTTAGATCTAAATCGTGAATGGATAGATTTCGATCAGATGCACTGTTAAATTGTTCTAGAACGAATTGAGAGATATATAACAATTTATCAGTCCTTGACCCACCCTCAGCAACTTGTGCTTCCCATCGGTACAATTGTGTTACATTTATAACTTTCTTAAATCGGTTTTTAACTGATTCTATATTCCTTCTTTTCTTTTGTCCAGATCGCCAAAATTCAATTACTCTCTTCTTATAATCAATGTCTACAATTTCTCTGAATTTTGTATCGTCTTGCACAACTTCCGAAACATCTTCTGGATTGTCTTCAACTAAAACAGCATCAGGAATCACACTAGCATCAGTACAGTTCAAAGAATCATAAGTCTCTATAAATATATCAAAATTGATAGCGTCTTTTATCAAATCTGCAAGTTGAGAAGCGAATGATCTTTCTTCATCTGTTACTCTAGATTCTATATTGTACACTGGGTCCTCGAAAGTGAGGCATAATAACTTTAAAATATTTTTTGGGTTTAATGATATTATGAAATTTTACAGATTAACAATGCTTTAATAATATTATAACAGAGATTCAAAGTAAATTCATAGAAAGCAGAGTTTATGATTGTAAGCCTAAATGAAATTAACACAAAAAATAGTCGTGAGAACAAATGATGGAAAAGTACTTGCAGTAAATACTTTCCGAAAGAATATTGAAAACATTCACGAGAAACAGCAGTCGTAAGAACAATTGATGTAAAACTATAAACAATGAACACTCGCCCAAGTACAGATGTGAAAATGATGGTTGAAGGTATATTCGAACGAAATTCACGAGCAAGATAGCTCATAGCAAATAAGTGATCAAGAAGTAATTTTGGAAAATGCTTGCTCAACGACAGTCGGGAAAATAATAATTGATCATATGTCCGAATGAAATCCTAATACAAAATAAAGAATAAAAGGTATTGTGGATAACTCCAGAGTAGCAATAAAAATTTAAAAAAATTTGAAAATTTCTAATATAGCATGAAGGTAATGTTTAACTTACAATTAGAGTGACATTTTATGTTTTCTTATCTTTACTTCTATTCTGAAGTTACTTACAAAACTTTTTTCTCCTTATTTTTTCTATAAATTTGCGCCTATTTTCCCATTACGTCAGGTTTTTTTTCTTTTTTTAGGAAAATAACGCAACAAATCAATTCTGAAGACAGATTGAGTCAACGCATAAAATTACTGATTATAGATACAGGATGTGGTCAAAGTCCGGCAACGGCTAATTATTTCCAAATTTAATTGACCTTGAAAATCGACTTTAAGGTCGCCATCAAGTGCATCACTTTGAACTCTACAACTTTGGTCCTAAGCACTTTTTTCAGAAAATGTATCGTTTCAGAAATAATTAGTCATAACTGTTTCTACCTCCAGGGATTGAGGGGTGCTTTCTACTCCTAAAAAGCGTATTTAGCCGAAACAAAAAAACACGTATTTAATATTTTTCGCTGTTTAATAAGTATGTTAAGTTTCATTCAAATCGGTGAGTATCAGTTGGGTAGTGTTACTTGTAAGTTCCGCAACTGAATTTATTTGAACGTCGAATTGTGAAGAATCCGTTAATGAACTTCTCAAGAACACTCTTTTCCATGCTGTTTTCTAATTTTAACACATCCTGGATATACAAGTGCGCGGATTTGGCATAAAGAAAATGTCCTGACGCGTGAAAGTATGGAAGCATATTTTTAATCGAATTCAAATGTGCTTGCCAATCTCCCATTCTTCCAGACCTTATGAATTCTTTTGCAATTGATACCATCCGAAAATATTGGACCCATAATTTTGCGGTGGGGCCTCTTTCTTCATACATACGTAGCTATTCATTAAATTGGTCTAGTAATGCCCCAACAGTATCATCTAAGGTTTCAATGTCGTTATATGTTGCTGTACTTCTCATTACATCATTGATGGAAGTTCTAAGATTTTCATGGGCGTCATCATCTATATCCATATCTTTCAATATTATTGTTGACAAAACTAGATGTAGCAATGTATGAGCTCTTATAGCTCGAGCATAAGCATGCCCATTGAGCATTTTATCTACTGAATTAGATGCATAAATAACCCTGAGAGCTTCTTTAATACCACTTCCATCCATTATACAGGGTGTTCAAAAAGTCCCGGACCGGTTGAATAACTTGTAAAGTAGGCGTCGCACTGAAAAATGGCCTAGATAAAAGTTGTAGGAAATATCCCTGGCTATCTGATGGTGACCTTGGCTGTAACTTTGGCCTTGACCTTCAAGGTCATTTGAAGGTCAAATCGATTTTTTTAAATGGAACGCCATATTTTTGACCCCGGAAATGAATAGAGCGGAAAATTTTACGTTCAGATATGACCTTGATCATTTTAAAAATTTGATCTCTGAAGGTCGAACGATGATCAAGGCAGGATCAAGTACAGGTTGGCCTGATACCTTGAAAGTAGGCGTCGCACAGAAAAATGACCAAGACAAAAGTAGATTATTCGATGGTGACATTGGCTGTGACCTAGACTTTAATCTTTAACCGCCATATTGCATCCGTCATCTTGAATTTTCAAAATATGATTTCAGATTCGTAACCAGCGATCTGAAAAACCCGAAACAGTTTTCAGTCCAAATTCGAAAAAATTAAGAATTTTTTGTCTACCATGTTGGATTTGACCGCCATATTGAATCTGCCATCTTGAATTCGTAACCAGCGATCTCAAAAATCCGAAACAGTTTTCAGTCCAAATTCGAGAAAATTAAGAATTTTAGTCTACCATGTTGGATTTGTCTGCCATCTTAAATTGATTTCAGATTCGAAATCAGCAACTCAAAAAACCCCCAGAAACAAATTTTGGTGTATTTTAGTTAACAATTGTCGTCTACTACTTTTGGCACGAAATTTAGAAAACAGCCTACCACTTAACCGGTTAAGTATTGAGTTGTGAGACTGCAGTAATTACATCTCTAAATCGGGTTTATTTTACTTACGCTAATGTGAATATTAGTAGTTTATCAATTTGAATGTTCATCATTGAGTACTCTTCTTGCTTCTGCCATTTCATTATTACTTTCAAGAACTGTGTGTGACTTTCTTCTTTGATAGAGCTGCTTTTTTTCATAGCTCATCTCTGTAATTTTTATATCAGGCGTCTGTATCGCTGTTCATGTTGTTATTTTTTTATTTTTTGCTTGAACGTCTTGGATTTTTCCTACACCTTAAGATAACATGGCTCCTCTCACTGAACGTGAGCGAATACTTATTCTTATGATAAAAGGCTATGGAAATATGACGAGATCTAATAAAGATGTACAGATTTTATTCAACGATACTTTTAGGGTAGAAGGTGAACAGATATCCAAATCGACTGTACAAAGAACAATTGCACGTTTCAATTTGAGTGGAAGTGTAAAGGATCTCCCTAGATCGGGTCGCCCTGTTACAGCAACTAGTTCAGAAAAGCAGCTGGATGTTGCTCTTTCAATTACTGAAGATCGTCACAGTACAATTAGGAAATTAAATCAGCAACATGATATTAGTGTAGGATCTACACATAATATTTTGAAAAAAAAATTAAAGTTCCATCCATACAAAATTAAACTTGTACATGAACTGCTTGAGGATGATCCTGATAGACGCATTCAGTTTTGTGAATTGATGATGGCCCAAATAGATGCTGATGGATATTTATTGAATAGAATTTTATTTTCAGACGAAGCTACGTTTGAACTTAATGGCAATGTCAATAGACATAATTTTAGGTATTGGAGTGATAACAATCCAAGATGGATGTCTGATACTCGCAGTACTCAATATCCTCAAAAATTGAATGTCTGGGCCGGGATTATTAATGACAGAATAGTTGGGCCTTTTTTTATTGACGGAAATCTTACTGCGGTGAAGTACGAAGACATGTTGCGAAATGAAATCATACCGGCGATTCAGGCAATTGTGGGCGATGATTTTCATCAGACGTGATTTCAGCAAGATGGTGCAGCTCCTCATTATGGCCGAAATGTTCGTGCCTACTTAAACACAGTATTTCCAGCAAGGTGGATAGGGAGAAGAGGAGCTATAGAATGGCCAGCCAGATCCCCTGATCTTACACCGCTTGATTATTTTTTGTGGGGTTACCTCAAAAATAGGGTATATCGAACGAAACCAGCAAACCTCAATAAACTTCAACAGAGAATAATAGATGAAATCATTGCCATTGATGCAGACATGATTCGCCAAGCTATAGCAGGATTTTACAACCGCATAGCGTATTGCCAGACAGCTGGGGGCGAAAACTTTGAACATTTGCTCAAATAAATAACTTCCAATCTTGCAGCAATTGCTTGGCTTCACCCAACCTTGCCTTAACCGGCTGGGATTGATGTCAGTCTTGCCTTCACTGGCCGGGCATCACCCAACCTTGCCTTAACCGGCTGGGATTGATGTCAGTCTTGCCTTCACTGGCCGGGCATTACCCAACCTTGCCTTAACCGGCTGGGATTGATGTCAGTCTTGCCTTCACTGGCCGGGCATCACCCAACCTTGCCTTAACCGGCTGGGATGGAGGCCTTGCCAACTATCAGAGGTCAAATTTTTAAAATGGTCAAGGTCATATCTGAACGTAAAATTTTCCGCTCTATTCATTTCCGGGGTCAAAAATATGGCGTTCCATTTAAAAAAATCGATTTGACCTTCAAATGACCTTGAAGGTCAAGGCCAAAGTTACAGCCAAGGTCACCATCAGATAGCCAGGGATATTTCCTACAACTTTTATTTAGGCCATTTTTCAGTGCGACGCCTACTTTACAAGTTATTCAACCGGTCCGGGACTTTTTGAACACCCTGTATAGCCAATTGATTCAAGATATGACATGAGCATATGAAAACCTCCGAGTCTCAGTATAATTCCAGACAATTCCGATGTTTCAGGTGATGCTGCCACAATTTCTCTAGCTTTCATGTACAAAGGTTGGTCAAAAGTGACAATACATGTACTGTGACCATACTTTTTTCCATTCTCAAGAACACACCGTAAAGTCGTATAAATTGTATTGTAATTGCTTGCTGGCTGGTCGATAAATGGCAAAAACAAGATTCGAGATTTACAAAAATTTTGATCATTTTTTGTTAAACACTCAATATACCCATTCTATCCTGGTACTTCGGATCTACAACTCCATTTTTCATACATCCATAATATATCTGTTTTTCGGAGCATAGAGACAGTTGTTTCGTCATCGTGATTGATATTTTCAACTAAATTTTTTTTAATCCGGATACGCCATAATTTTCATAAACTTGGATCAGCACGTGAGCTACTGCAGCAATATCCTTTGCACTTGGCATATTCGACAATTTTTTTATCGGTTGTTCTGCTACGATCGCACTTGATGGAGTTATTATTTGAATTATTCCCATGATATGAACAGTATTATGACCATCAATGGTGAAAACATTTATATCAGCATTATCAGCGGCAAATTGAAGAAAAGCGCCAGTTTTAGGTGGTAAAATGTAAGGCTGAGGATGATAAACTGCAGCAGCTTCATACATAACTGTCTCGTTATATAATGCAGTTATACCTAAACTTGATAAAATATCTAAAATACGTTTAGATCCAAATCGCCGATGAAGAAATATAGATAGGCCCAATTGCAGTCGAGATATAAACGATCTTGGTCGAGCTGCTGCCATGATAGCGTGACTTATAGAAGTGCACTTTAATTTAAATTGGTCGAATTTTCTTCTTCTATTTTTTAGTATAACTTTCTCCAAGAAATAAGTCAAGCTGTACGGAATTTGATCATTTATGTTATCGAACATTTCATTTGTAGGAGGGTAATTAGTGTTGTCAACGACTACAGATCGAATATCTTTGCGAATAATAGCTGCAGCTGTTTCTAAAATTTGGAGACGTTCTTCTTTTTCGTTCGATTTTTTTTTCATACGCTTTACTTAAAAGATCGTGCTGCACATCTATAAAGCGGATAATCGTCAAACTTCTACTTTTTGTCGTTATTACAATTTTCTCTTCATATCTCTCTATAAGTTTGCTTTTGACCGTTTTTTCATCCGGAGTAAAATCTTTGCAAACATCTTTCAACTCTGCCAAGGTGAATTGACAGTTATCATTGTTTTCAATGTATGTATATATCTTTTCCATCGCCGATGTAATGCAAGAATCCTGTGGACGATCAATTTTACCTCCTGTTGTAGGTTTTTTAAACGACACGTGGCAATCATGGTGATACCTTGCCTCAGCAGCAACCAAATCCTCATAAATTATTCGTTTTGTCACTGCCTTCGCCATGTCGTTACCAAGCTGATCGGCAACAGCAATTATGGAATCATTAAAAGAAGCCGTTGATACACGATGTATTATTCTACGACTTTTAATATCTTTCTTCTTCTCTTTCTCCTCATTAGCTCCTTCATCATAAAAGATGCATAAATGTTGAAAATCAAACAAATATTCACTTGTACGCCTTCTAGTACGCGGTGGACTACTACCAGACGTGCTAGCTCCTTCATCTTGCTTCCTTTTTGTAGCGGCAATGCTACTCTTGCGAGTATACTTTTTACGACATTGAACATGGATTTTTATCGAGTTGACACAGCGTAAATGTCCAATTTTTCCATCATTTTTTTCAACACTCGCGCCTCGCAACGTATCTATTCCGCGCTCCACAACAACAGTATTATCACTTGATAATGACTGGCAGCAAATCAAGCACATTTCTTCCATTATCGTATAATTTATTGAAATTTTACGATTTCGAGAAATCTCACACAAATATTACAAAAATGCTTCGAAATATCAACTGACACGTCCGTTCACAAACAAAAACAGTCGAATACTGATCATCTCTTTACGATTGTTTTCGTTCAAGCTCAAGCCGTTTACGTGTTTTTCGACCTTTAGAAATTTTACAATATATTATTTCGGTCCACCGATGTGAAATCGATTTGTCCTCGCGACCCGTTATATTGATATTCCGAACGTATTGTTTTGGGCGACGACAAAAACCGGCGTTCTGAGAAAGCGGCCGACAATTCGAGGTAGCGAGCATCGCGCGTTTATTTTTGCTTCCGATCAGCTGACTCCACGGATTTTCGATCGCTGAGCGTTAAAACGAAAATACAAGCGGCGCAAAGGTCACGCCTTTTTAGATAGAGCCGCCTCTATTTTAAACTCGGTACATTAGATCGTGTCGAACTCTCTCGCAGATAACACTTGCCTAAAGGGAATCGAACGGCTGTCGCTAGCAGCACGGGAGATTAATTGCAAAAAAGGGGATCGCGCGCATTAGCTCCAAATGTTCTAAAATCGCTTGCTTTAAGATTACGAAAGAGACCCGTAAGTCGCGTGACTCGATTCGCGCTTCACCGCGTCACTGAATTTTTTTGTATTATTTTTTCTTAGTGTACGAATAAAGAAGTTTTTGTGTGTGTTTAAATCCTGTGTTCATTTCTTGTGCGTTCTCTCTGACTTCTCTCTCGCGCGCGATTTCGCATTCTCGCGTCTGATTAAACAGTTTTGAACCAATTGTTGTTGACTTCAATTCTACAGATAATACATACATTGTTGATGGAGGATTTCTTTTACATCGTGTCATATGGAACCCAGAAACTGAATTCGATTGCATTTTTGAGACATACATTAATTACGTACGGAAACATTTCGGTCCTAACGTAATTATTGTATTTGACGGTTATAATGATAATAGAAAAAATACAAAAGCTATGGAACGACGATCTGCTAAATTTCCTGCGTCTACTGAAGTCATATTTGATGCTTCAATAAAAGTTCCAATGAGTCAAGAAAAATTTCTTTCGAACAAAAATAACAAAAGTAGATTTATTTCTATGTTATCCGAAAAATTTGAAGCTTCTAACATATAAAAAAC
>OZ020539.1:128066-183505 GCA_963971435.1 Lasius platythorax
TTTGTAAACGAGCAATTTGAGTATTTCTCGTTCTAACTTTGCGCATTAATACATTATTACGTTCTTTTAATGTTTTTATAACATTATTTTTACGTGCTAATTTAGCTTCTAAAATGTATATTTGCTCTTTATATATCGCATCATTGGAAGTAACAGAATCCTCATCGTCGGATTCAAGCGGATATATTAATGGTTCTGCATTCTTTTTTAATCTTCCGCTTGGATATATTGCGTTTAATGCAAAATGCCTACTACATATTCTTAATTTACGCAATTCCGCATCGGATTCTTCAATTAAATTATCGCAACCACTATTCACTAGCCACGTAATTAATCGATCTCTATCATCGACTGGTAGACGAAAAAATCGGACATTCAATATGTTGTCCCTACTTTTAATACCGCATTTTTTGTAAATGCAAATACTGCTATGAGTATATCCTTTTTTTATTTTATTCGGCATTATTTTATTTTATATTTATATTTTCGAAATATATATGTGTATATATGTATATATATATATGTATATATATTTAGATTATACAAGCTTACCCTTCTCTCTCTCTCTCTCTCTCTCTTGCCTTCTTTATTAAATCTTCTTTAAACTTTTTAACTACTTTTGCTTCCTCATAGAGGAAGCTCTGTTTAAATACTTTTACTTAAAACACACAGTTTTTACTGCAGAGAGATATTGTACACTCTACACAACTCTATAAACTACACACTCTACACACAACTACACACTCTACAGACTCTACACACGCGTCACTCGCTACTGTACCGCGAAAAAGAACTAACAATCGACGATGTTTTGTTCACAAAATACGGATAGTCTCGGATCCGTGAGCTGTCCTGCGTAATCCACGCCCATTGCCCCTCTCTTGTCGCTCATGTCATATAGCAACGAGCGATCAGATACGTGCGTAAATATGGCGCACGACATGTATACATACATATATCAAGTGCTATGCGGTCGTAAAGTTAGAGAATTATTTTTTAATTTTATGTACATTTTTAATAGCTAGAATATTAAAAAAAGCGTATTATACGCGCGCTATTTATTTTCTTATACTGTATGCTCAATAAACCCTAGAATTAAACAAAGAAATGTCTTTGTTTAATTATAAATATTAATATAAACATTATTTAATCAATTATTATATAATAAATCAATATATATTTTTTTTCAATTTTGATTTATTACATAATACTTTTAAAAGTAAAAAATTAATTATATATAGTCTTATTTTGATGAGACATTTACAATATATGTATATATATATCTGTATATATGTATACATATGTATACATATAGATATATAGATATTTTTTTCAAATAATATAAAATGTTTAAAAAATAATGCAATTTCGCCGAATGTAATTATTTTTTTGTTAAATATATTAAAAAGACAAATGAAAAACATATAGAAATAACAGATCAGTATAATTGACATACCTGTGTAACATCTTGACAATATACTCCATATACATTCATATATGTATATTGTAACAATCAGTATTTATATCATAAATTATAAATTATACTTGAAAATATGTAGGTATTTATATAAATGTGAATGTGAAAACATATACATAAAAATGTGTTTACATAACACATATTGAAACATATAAAAACCACAAAGTTAAAAATTTTATTTAATATATATAATTTTTAAAAAATGGAATGCAATAAGTAATTATTAATTAATATTGCAAAAAATAATTTAAAACATTAACCTAGAAAATATATTAAAATTATATGTAATTTTGTATCTTTGAAAATTATTCTTAAAGTATTAAAAATGTATAATAAATATAATAAAAATTTATTTTAGATATCTTTATTTTTTTACATATAAAATATGAAACATAAAATGTAATAAAATATAGTTTAAATTGAAACATAAAATTAGCATTAGTTTTAAAATATGAAACATAAAATATAGTAAAATGTAGTTTAAAAATTGAAACAAAATTAGCATTAGTTTTAAAATATGAAACATAAAATATAGTAAAATGTAGTTTTAAAATATGAAACATAAAATATAGGAAAATGTAGTTTAAAAATTGAAACAAAATTAGCATTAGTTTTAAAATATGAAACATAAAATATAGGAAAATGTAGTTTAAAAATTGAAACAAAATTAGCATTAGTTTTAAAATATGAAACATAAAATATAGTAAAATGTAGTTTTAAAATATGAAACAAAATATAGGAAAATGTAGTTTAAAAATATGAAACATAAAATATAGTAAAATGTAGTTTTAAAATATGAAACATAAAATATAGGAAAATGTAGTTTAAAAATTGTAATTAAAAATAAAAGTTTTGTCGTTGCTCGCTCCGCGATTTCTTATGAATCCTCTTCCATTTCCTCTTCCTCTTCCTCTCCCTCTTCTCCCTCTTTCTCCTCCTCCTCCTCTTCTTCCATCTCTTCTTCCCCTTCCTTCTCCTCTTCCTCTATTTACAGTATGTCCGCGACGAAATTCATTTTTTCTCCGCATTGACCATTTATATCTGTAAAATGTAGCAAGTAAATATAGTAATATTAAAGCTAAATATTAAATTAATTATAATATTTTAGTAAAATATTAATACGAATATTTAGTGTAATACTTGTAATTTTTAATATTATAAATATTAATTATTTTACGTTAATATGAATAATAACTAATTGTTATATATATATATACATTGTATATACAATAATTATAATTTCTATAATTAATATTTATTATATATATATATACATATATATAAATATAATTTATATAATTAATATTGTTAATAATTATAAACGCGAGCTACAAAGATTTATTTATTACCATTTATTTTATTTATTTACTAGTAAATAGGAACGTGCATTTATATACATGTAATTGTGCTGTTACTGTTTTGATAATATGCAATGACTTTCAATCAATCATATATATTTATATCATAAGTAGAAAATTAGTGAACATACCTCGCATCGCGTTCGGCGCGCTTTACCCCTGCCCGATGCTGCGTGCTACAGGTAGGGGCATCACTATTTGATTGCTGTTGTTGCCCATCTATGCCGGTAGATCTGAACAATTTAATAATAATAAAAAAATATATATATACATATACATATATATATATACATATATATACAATACATATATATATATTATTGAATATAAACTTTATAAATACAAAGATTTTATAGTATACTAATATTTTATTTTGAATAAAATAGTTAAAAAGGTTCAATTATCTTATTGTTTAACTATATATATATATATTTTTTTTAGTATTTTGTTTTATATTTTAACTAGATCTTTTTTAATGTATAATCTATTTTCTTCTTTAAAAATAAAAATAATTGTAATATAATTTCTCTCTCTCTCTCTCTCTCTCTCTCTCTCTCTCTCTCTCTCGCTCTCTCTCTCTCTCTCGCTCTCTCTCTCGCTCTCTCTCTCTCTCCCTCTCTCTCTCTCTCTCTCCCTCTCTCTCTCTCTCTCCCTCTCTCTCTCTCACTCTCCCCCTCTCTCTCTCTCTCTCTCTCTCTGATAAAGACACAAATGATATTTTAAATATAATTAATACTATAACTAATTAATACTATATCACTGCACAATACCTTCGTTCGATGTCGACTTCTGTCTCGTCATCTGCATTATATTCACTATCTCTTTCTTTTTCGGTATCTTTAATTAATTCTTCCAATTCCTTTTTCTTTTTTTTTAATTTTTTCCTCTTGTTCTATGATTTTTTCTAGTTTGCGTTTTGCTTCCTTTTTATCCATTCTGTATTTAAAAGATATCATTACGTTTATGCTATTATTTAACTTTCTATGCATATATACATACATACATTCTTATTCGTACAGAAATTCTTCACATATATGAACAGAAATAGTATTAATTAATACTTACATTTAATTAATACTTCCAAATTTTTATCACAAGTTTTCTATTTCACGGACTTGGATAAACTAAAACCAACATAGGACCGCGCCAAGCAAGGACATATATCCAGTACACTTCTATACATATGTATATGTGTTTTACAAGCTTTTATATCTTTCCTGGTTGTTATAGCGCGGCTCGTTGAAAACGAGAGCGAAAGCAAGTACAGAGCAAGTAAGATGATATATCATCAAAGAGTTCCGAATGTTGCTCGAGAAGCGATGATTCGCCGGCCTGCTTATCTTTCTGACGCGATTCTCCGAGAGCGAGATCGAGCGAGAGCGAGACCGAGCGAGAGCGAGACCGAGCGAGAGCGAGACCGAGCGAGAGAGAGATCGAGCGAGACCGAGCGAGAGCGAGAGCGAGACCGAGCGAGAGAGAGATCGAGCGAGAGCGAGACCGAGCGAGACCGAGCGAGAGCGAGACCGAGCGAGAGCGAGACCGAGCGAGAGCGAGACCGAGCGAGAGCGAGACCGAGCGAGAGCGAGAGCGAGACCGAGCAGAGAGCGAGCGAGAACGACAGCGAGACCGAGGACCGAGCAGAGAGCGAGATGACCCATTAAAGAGTTCCGAAGCTCTTACAATAGTCTTCCTATCCATAATAATTTACAAAAATTAAATTTATAACATTAAATTTATAAGATTAAATTTATTTATAATTAAAATTTATCCAAATAATGTATTTGTTGCTATTTTTAATAAAAACTTTATTAATCTAGTAAAATTACAAAAATATCAAAAATATAAAGTAAAAAATATAAAAATTTTAGTTTGTGCATACACACAAGCAGGTTGCAAAAGAATAAATAAATCAAAAATAATAAGCTTCAAGGTTTGTCGATGCTTGCTTACGTGAGGGAAAAAAAGAGAGAGAGAGGGCGAGAGAGGGAAAGGGGGAGAGATAGATAGATAGATAGATAGATAGAGAGAGAGAGAGAGAGAGAGAGAGAGAGAGAGAGAGAGAGAGAGAGAGAGAAATTTTCAGGGGAAATTTTTGTTTGTAATGATAATAAAGATGTTTTATTATTCAGTAGTATATTCAGTTTATTATATATACATATTAATAGAAAAAATATATTTATTACATTATTTAAAAAATTATTACTCACGCGTGTCTAATACAAAAAGTATATACGTAACATAGGATCTTTACTACAGTTGTATGGTGTGTGTGTGTGTAATTAAATTAAATTATAATGATGATGTACTTTGATGTCGTAATAACATCTTTGATATCTTTTGACACCACTCTGCTACTCAGGTACTTGTGTTAATTAAAAAAAATTATTAAGAAATATTAGAGAGAGAGAATAATATAAATTAAAAAAGATATTAATAATAAGATACAAGATGTGTAATCTCTAAACAATGTTTAAGAGAGATTAGAATATTCAAAGCCATGTATGATAGTTTTATATATACATATTAATTTGTTTATATATTATTTTATTTATATTAGTGTCATTATAGTTTATTAATATAATTGATTAATTATTATATATATAATAGATACATATATATTTTATATATATAATTAATATATAATACATAATAATATTTAAATACATATAATTCATAGATTATTTTCTTAATTAAAAACAAATCTTTTTATTTTATAGTACAATGCATATATTATTATTTTATTTTCCACAACTTTTTTACTGTATGTTCAACTTTCCATTGTCGGTAATAAGATAGTGATTTGGTAAAATATATAAAATGTTCTTATTTGTTATCCTACGTGCAGTTGAAACGGTCGGTAATGTCATCGTCCTTCAATTACCTCCGAGCCCACCGGGCCCACTTGATGGTCACAAAAATTTACCCAGGGCTGACTGTCTTTAGTAGTATCTAGTCGGTGCCTCTACTATTCAAGAGCATGGGTGGCAAGATTTTTTTAACAATTTCTTCTCTTTCGTAGACTAGAATATCATCCTTATCAGGCCATTTCCATCTGTTCTGTATACCCATACCACCCATTGCCATTGTTTTTATTTTAAACTTTGGTCCTTCAATATCGAGTACCAGTCCTGGGAATTTCTCACCCTCATAGAGAATTACTACATAATCACCTTTGGTTATTTCTGTAGTATTCGCATCAGTCATACTATTTTTAACATTTTCATCTTCATTCCCATTTGATTTTTTCTTACCCTTAGCTTTCGATTTCGATTTGGATAGTTTTTCATCCTTTTCATTTCTTAGTTTTATTTGATAAGCCATAAACTCATCAGCAGCCGCTACTGATGGAGTTATCTTCCGTTTAACTTTTCCAGATTTGGTTGTTGAAACTGGGGTGTCTGGCCAAAAAAGAGCATTTTTGAACGGAGATGGAATTCTTTTTTTTTTTAGTAATCGGTGTTTGTTTATCAAAATTTTCGAGGTTGTTGGCAGTTCCAACTCGTTGTTCTGTTAGGTTGGAGATCGGTGAGTCATCAAATTGTTGGAAAATCTGTTGAGTATCTGCACAGCTTGATTTTGGTGTCGAAATTACAACTGAACCATCTGCATATATGTCCAAGTCGATTACACCGTTCGCAGCAAAATTCTCATCAAGTTCAAGGGCGAAAAAATTTATATTTGCTTCGAGTGTTGTATTATGCTCTTGTTGATTATTTTCTGAAATACTCATATTTTGAAGTGATGAGTCAGGTATTTCTTTTTTAATGTCTAACCAAAAATTAAAAAGACCCTCATCTTTCGTTTGGCCATTCCATTGATCCTTTTCACATCTCTTGACCTCTTCTAATATTTCGACTTCTATCGTACTTTCAATGAATGACAGAATTGAGCGATTATCTTCTTCATTTTTTTCTCTTGGCTCTGATTCTTCACTTTCTGTTTTTTCTGAATCATTGGCTGTAGTTTTTGATAGTTTTTCAAAAGGCACTGCATTCACATCGAATGGGTATAATCCACAGATCCTGAAACCATTGCGTATTGTTTCTGGTTTAGCTGCTCTTTGCAAACATTCGTTAACTTGTAACGGTCCGCCTTTCCCGACGCCTCGGATCGGCTCGCCGGTGTTAGGGTTCGGGAGAAGGGTTGAGAGAGAGATTCGAACTCGCTTGTATTCTTTACGGACAAAGTTTATTATAGTCAAGATCGATACATAGATGCAAGATACTAGCAGTAGGTGAAGCGCAAGTTCACATGCAATACGTAGTTATAAAGCGGTGCTAGATTAGCGCGGGGTTACATGCAAGGGTGTGTTGAGCGTGCAGATAGTTGCTAAGCGATACCGAATTTAGTGAGAGTCTGCAGGCAGGCGTGCAGTGCGTGGATACAAAGCGGTAATCGAGTCAACGCAACTTTACAAAGCAATAGCGGAGGAATATTAAGCTTACTCAGAACAAACGGCATTTACATCGCGGTCTTACTAACTAGACGGTATGTACAGCGTGCCTTATAACTAAGGGCCAGTGACCGAGGGCGCTCAGCCTTACGACGAGTACGCTCGTCGTCTGGTCCCTAAAGCGTAAGTGCTAAAAGCTAGGTCAGCGATCGAGAATGCTCGGCCTTACAACGAGTACGCTTGTTGCCTGATTTCGAAAACGGAGGCGCGAGAAGCTAGGTCAGCGACCGAGAACACTCGGCCTTACAACGAGTACGCTCGTTGCCTGATTTCGAAAGCGGAGGTGCAAGAAGCTGGGCCAGCGGCCGAGAACACTCGGCCTTACAACGAGTACGCTCGTTGCCTGGTTTCGAAAGCGGAGGCGCAAGAAGCTGGGCCAGCGGCCGAGAACACTCGGCCTTACAACGAGTACGCTCGTTGCCTGGTCGCTAGAGCGGAGGCACAGGATGCTGGCCAGTAACCGAGAACACTCGGCTTTACAACGAGTACGCTCGCTGTCTGGTCGTCGCGGTGGAACTGGATAGTCTGGATGCGGGATCGGGACTGGTGTCGTAGCGTCTGCCGGGCCGCGTTATATACCCGGCAGCCGGCTCCCTCTCCCGCGCTCCGGCGTGGGGGATGGCCCCGCGGTGGGGCCACTACACTGATGACGGCGTTAGGGGCGTCATAGGCGCCAGGCCTCATTTATCGGGCTGATGTTCGGCCCGAGAGGCAATTCGTAACAAGCGCTAAAAGCGCTTTGTTACAAACTAATCCTGAAAAATCCTCTCTTTTTAGGCGTTCACCGTTATTATTGATCCGCCATTCATGAATTATTTTGTTCCACTCGCTCTTAAGTGGGTGAAACAGGGATACATCCATAGGCTGCAGAAGATGCGTTGCATTTGGTATCAAGCCGATTAAAATAATGCCCTTTTCTCTTCACATTGTACTTAGATGCAAAAAAAAGTGGGATGAGTGCCCATCAAGGAACATGACAACAGGAAATTCAACGTTATTTAGTTGCAAATATGGATAAAAAATATTTGTTATGTATTCATAAAATGCCTCGCATGTCATCCAACCTGAGTCGGTTCTCCCTATTCCCCAATTTTTGGGCATTTTCGCAACAATATTCTGTGGCATGCGTTTGTATGGGAACAGAGTTAATGGTGGTATTAAACATCCAGTAGCTGATGCTCCAATAAGAACTGTCAGGCATTCCTTTTCGTCATTAGTTGTTCTACTATAAATCTGTTTAGATCCTTTTTTGGCGAGAATGAATTTATCTTTTGGACAAAGGTAAAAAGCTGTCTCATCGCAATTGAAAATGCGATTGGGACAAGTTAAAACCTGTTTGAGATCACCATATTCTTCAAAAAAGTTCTTGATTTTTGCATGCCAATTTCGAACTCCTTCTTCACTTATGTTTGCTCTAGCCGTCGAGAAATTTTAAGGTACTCTTTTGGATATTTCTTTGTGGCGATTTAAAAAACCTTCATACCATCGGCGCCCTGGAATTCTATTCTTGAAATAATTGATTCGTCCGTTCTCTGCCATGTATTTGGAAACACTGTACAAGAGTTGATCCTTTGAGTAGGTGTATAGGGAGAGTTCTACTCCATGGGGCAATGAGGGGGGTGCGGGGCGCGGGGATATTTCGGAGGCGCGGGGGTATGACGTCACGCGGGGTGGGGGGATCTTGGTGGCGCGGGGTCTGGCGTCACGCGGGGTGGGGGAGATCTTGTGGGTGCGTGTCTGACGTCACGCGGGGTGGGGGGATCTCGGGACGCGTGTCGTAAAATCTTCGGGGGGTCCTAAACACGTTCGACAGGTGTTTATCTTTGTAATCGATTTATTGCCTGAGAACTCTAGAATCCATAAAACTGTTTTTTTTTTCATTTTTATGGGCATTTTATCATTAGGAAATCATTCGGCAGCTTTGCACCCTCGCGGAAAATCTCCTATAAAACGAGAGTGAAACATCTTCATCAATATTTTTTTAAGGAAGAATTGCAACGGCGCCAACGTTCGGCTGCTCGAATTTGTAACCGAACACTCTAGAGACCATTAAAAACAATGTTTTCACATTTTTATGGAGATTTTATCATTAAGATATTGTGGAAAAGAATGGAGGCCGACGCTGCGACGAACATGTTGGAACGTTTTTATAGGTGCAAAAGCGCTGACTTTCGGCAGCTGTTGTACCCTCGCGGAAAATCTCCCATAAAAGAGCGAAACATCTTCCTTAATTATTAAGAAAAGAATGCAACGTATCAGCGCCAACGTTTGGCCGCTCAAATTTGTGAATCTGTCTCCGCGTTAGAACATATTCAGCAGTCGACGAGCTAAGTGTCGAGAGAAGTTCATACAGTGAAAAAATGAATATTGAAGATGTGATTATTATCGACGACGGTGATGAAGATGTGATTATCGTCGACGACGGTGATGAAGATGTGATTATCATCGACGACGGTGATGAAGATATGAATATCGATGAAGCAGAGATTGATATTGATGAAGAAGTGGAAGAAGACTCCGATTATGAGAGTGAGAGTGAGAATGGTGAGGACTATGAACAAGTGCTACCGTTAAATCGAGAAGACTTGCGAGATATCACCGAACAACAAATAATGTGTAGTAGTGCATTTTATTATAAAAGAAATGGTGAAAAGTTTTGTTCAACATGTTTTATACGTGTACAGAACTTATATTCACATGCTAATATTGTGCATAAACACGAGACTGGGAAATATGTTCATCTTATTCAACCTAGTTGCCGTGAATGTGGAGAGACACTGTGCCAAGTAATAGCGTGTAGTGTGTGCCCCTTTTGTGCTTAGGAACAATAAACTTTGAGGGAAAAAAAAATTCAGACACTTAAAGTGTGATAAATTTAGAATAAAAAATTTGAAAGTGAAAAAATTCTATTGTGAAGATGGAGGAAAAATTAAAGAACATTTCAATGCTTCGGTGGTGCAATATTTGAGAAATCGCGAACTTGGCTTAAAAAATTTTTCAACCGCAAATTTAGAATATTATATACGGATTACAGAGAAGAATAGACTTGAAGCAGCCCTTTGCAAAGATTGCAGTTTGCCAGGCGGGAATCGAGAAGCATGTTCTAAAAGGATGCAAGGAATCCATAAGCAAATTCAATGGCTGTTATATCTAGAATATACCATATATTCAGTTTCTGATTCTGATTCTGATGTTTAAGTAGTTTCCGTAAGTATATCTTGTATTTAAAATATTTATTAAAAAATAACTAATAAATTATTTTTTCTGTTATGCAGGATCTCTACGCAACCACCGCTCGGTCACCCTTTCCAGCGCCTCGCAGCAGCAGCCGCCTCGCCATCAGCCCACCATCGCCCCACACCGTGCCATACCATGCCATCCTGCCCCCCTTATATTTCTTATTTTTTAATTTTTCTTATATCTTTTTTTCTATTTTTTTTATTTTTTAAATTTACACACACATTTATTTTGTACAAACATACACACATTTTATGATTAAAAATATTATATAGAAACATGTTTTTAATTTACTTTAGATTAAGATGTCCTTTCTCTCCCTTCACCACATCATTATTAAACTATTAACATAAAAAAAATATATAGTTAAAAAGTATTAGAAAATTATTTTAAAAAATTCTCTCTCGCGCCCTCATTTACCGCATCATCTTTCGCGTGCGCTCTCCTTCACCTCGTCATCTCACGCGCTATCTTTCATTTTCATCTCTCTTGCTTACATACGCCTTGTGCTCTCCTTCGCTGTATCATCTCTCGCATGCTATCTCTTTCTCTCCTAACGCTTACTCTCACGGTTCGTAGTGTCGCGCTGTCTCTTTCTCTCCTAACGTTACCTCTCTCACGGTTCGTAGTGTCGCGCCGTCCCTGTCTTTCCTAGCGCTTACTCCCTTGCTCTCCCTAGTCTCGCGCTATCTCTCTCTTTCATACACTTTGCCGCGACATCTCTATCCTCCGCGTGCGCCTCGTCTATCTTTTTTCTTCTCTTTTATGCTACCTCTCTTGCGTGCGCCTTGCGTCGAGCTACGTATGAGAGCTGGGACTGCTTATGGGTGGGAGAAAGAAGAAGCGTGCAACGAAATTTTCATGATTTAGATTTAAAAACTCTTTATTTTTTCTCTTTTACATTTCTTTTTTCTTATATATTGTGACTAAAAACTAAAGCTGTCAGCTCGCAATCGACGAGTTGATCCTTGTTAAAGGCGTCGCTAGCGCGTATTACATTTGATACATCTTTAGGATTCGTTACAGTGGACGCGATATTAGAAAATTGTGTAAACTTCATATCGGCTTTATCGATAATTTTAACCAATCGGTCAAAAGTTACATCGATGCATTGATCGAGATCGAACATACGGTGCAACGTCGACTCGATCATCGTCATGCGTACATTTGAAGATTCGAAACTTATGAGTTTGGTGTCGTTAATCGTATGAAATCTCACTGTTAGCGGTCCAACGCTTATAAAACTGTATGCGTCTTTAAAGTCGTTCCGAAAAAAATTCTGAATATTGTGACGTTGCTCGTAGAGTCCCTTCCACGTTTCGAGAGATAATTTCAGTTCTTTGCCTCGATGATCTCCTATGGCAATCTCCACATAACTCGGTGGACCCACGTTGATACCAATTTCGAGGAATTTGAATTCCGTGGCTGTCAATGCGTATCGTCTACTTAATATACGAACCGCACGATGCTCCAATGAAATGCTGAAGAAAAACAAAATGAAATTCATTTAAAAATAAAACAATTTGTAAAAATATAAAAATAAAAAAGAAGTTAAACTTACTCGTTACATTTGTTCTCAAACGATGGAGTCTCATCACGACTCGGTACGTAATAATTATTCACGCGTCTGCTGGGGCCGCTGCTGCTGCTTCTTTCGGTGTAGTACATTTCTCTAGGTTATCAAAAGTGAACCACCAACACGAACGGTTAACGCAACACTGATCGTATAAAAATGAAGGATATACATAATGCTCATTTTTCAAAAGTAGTGGGGGAAATTAATAGTGGAAGGGAGAGTATCTCTGTGAGTGGTTCTAGCGCTCTAAAATTTAGGAGAAGGGAGAGACGGTGCTCGGATAAAAAGAATTCGTAAAATGAGGGGACGGAATAAGGAGGAGGAATAAGAGATGAAACAAATGTTTAAATATTTTATTTTCAAATACTTTGTTTCTACTATTACAATTCTTTCTGGCGTTGCGACCACCAGTTATATATTTTGAATACATTTTGTAATGCGCAATGCTTAACATGTTTTCTATATCGTATAGTATTTTTAACATCTAGATTATTTAGAGATTCGATATTGTCGTAATCAGCATCCAAAGTCTTGATAATTAATTTTGCTCTCGCATCGTCATCTAGTATATCAGCCAACCATTCTTGCTTTTCAAGTCCTTTCACGTATACGATACACTGTCTTTTATCATAATCTTCAACCACAGCTGTTGTAATCAATTGTTTCGCCATGCTGTACGCAACGGTTCCATCCTCCCATTCCAGTTCATGATGATTCACCATCAGCCATAAAGCTTGACACTGTTCGGATCTTGTAAGGAGACGCCACGGTATAGGACTTTGAAAAATGTAGTGCGCGAGAACAGTTCCCCTTCTCAGCATTGCCACCTCCTTCACGATAAATTTGTTCGAAACGGTGAAACCTTGCAGATCGACAAATGTTGGTACAGACATGATGAGATCTCTCTCTCTTCGATGCGTCAGGTAAGAAGAAGAATGACAACCATCTCGTAACACTTGGATTTATATCCTGCTCCTCTTCCCCCTCTCTCTAAATTGTTGTCTAAACTCAATGTTATCGCGAACACTTAGGTGATTTTGCGCACAACGTTAGTCAGTGGGTTGTACTGGATCATGCGATCGTGTATGATGAGACAGTACGCAGTGGTATTATCAGGCACATTCTCCTTACACTCAAATTCCAATTGCACATCCACTGTTGCGCTCTTGACCGATTCGTTTTGTCGAGAACAATCGATGATCTCGAATGGGCCGTTAAGTAGAAACATTGTGAGGGTGAGATTCGGCTCGAGATACGCGTATCCGTAATAGTCTTTGGAGAAACGCGTGTATGCGTCGTACAGAATCAACCATCTATTTCTATCAAAATCCAGATTCATGTCGTCGTACGGATAATATTCCGAGTTCAGATAGAGTTTCACATTGGTTAATTTTCAGTGGTCGAATTTACTCGTATCCTCAGCCATGACGTTCTTCTTGCCTGTTTGCAGAGCAAAGATAACGTATCGCGGCTTCTCCAGCTGAGTCGCGGTCTTAATGGCTCATGAATGCTTGGTTGTACGCTGCAATAGCGGAAACTCGTACAGATCCCACGAGCGAAAACCCATGCTGAGGTAGCGTCCGCTTTCCAGAGCGCGCAGCATAGACAACTTCTTAATTTCGCTCAACAACACGTGTGGCATTCGCCATTGTATCTTGAATATGTTAACCTTGCGACCGGAGGCCGCACAGCTTACCTCTTCCCCGTGCACCAGCGGAACTAACCCGGAGGCTGGAGAAACCCGGAGAGAGCGGAGGCGACAGTCCAGCGGAGAGGAGCAGCCGCGAGTCGTCTTGGTCCGAGTTTGACGGCTGAGGCAGCTGTCTGACAGTTTTAGGTTAAGCCACGCCGAACTAACCGCGGAGCGCGTGTTAATTAGCGATAAGTACTTGAGCCGTTTGAAGTGTCTCGTGGCACATATACCTTTTCGCATTATAATCGGTGAGAGAAATCTATATTCTGTTTATCACGCGTGTATTATCCTTCTTATTATTATTAGTCCATTAGCGTGGATAAGTTTATACAATTATTTAAACGTAGAAAGAGTATATATATATGTTTTATATTTGATTACTATTATCTTTATACGCGTGCGTTTTTCTTTGTCAAGGATTATTATTACAGTTCAGTTGACACTTGATATATATATATTTATTTGTGTTTATTCCTTGAAGAGTGTTTCTTTTATCATTACTTTTACGCGTGCAATAAAGCAAAGGGCGAGTTAATATTATAACGATAAATAGTTACTTCATTCGATCCTCGAACAATGTAGTATCTAGTTACGCGTATGCTTGACTGCGATGCATGTATTGTCTCGTGGCTAGGTGATGCATTTCTGCGATAGAGTTGGTTTTTAATATAACTCGTCGTTGACGGATCTCGGTGTTGTCGTTCGGGATCTACGAGCGTCGCGTGTATTACACTTTCTGGTGGACTCTGCGCAATACCGCGGAGATCGATAATTCAATCTTTCACTCGCGATCATCTGGTCATGTTTTAGCGTGTTCTATTTTATATTGTTTTATCTCGTGACTCACGTTCACCCCGCGAGTGCATTGATTTTCCTGTACTTGTTATCTAGACCATATTTATCGTCGCTATTTATTTGTTTATTTATTTAATCTTCAATCTCATTCTAGTCACGATGCTAACGCAAGAAACGAGAGCATCGAATATCATGTACTTAGAATTTTCTTTAACTTCTTGGGTCTAGAAAGTCAGTGCACGAGTTGACCGGTGTGGGTCGACGTTGCGCGGATCAGGGTCAACATCGACGGGCGAAATATGTAAATCTTCCCCTACCACTTTCCGGTGAAAGAGAGGCGTGCGTTACGGAGAGTGGAAAGATACTAGAGCCAGAGTGGGGAGAGAAGCGAGTCCAGGTACCGGAGCACGAGGCATTGCTCGTGGTCAGTCGGTCCGTAACCTCTCGAAGGAACAGTCGTTGTAACATCGGCCCGGGAGCTAAAGTCTCTCGTTATATACTTATACAATTTTATTATACACTAGTCGTACCGGGCGGAGCACAGAGTTGTCAGTATCGCGGCGGGAACGTGCTTAGTGATATAAATAAATCCTACGGGAAAATTTTGTGATACGCGATCCCAGAGTAGAGCGATCTTTGAATAAATTATTTTGTGCAAATTATATTTGTCCATGTCATTCTTCCTCGCGCGTCCCCGGTCCAGGTCATAGCCTAGCTCCGGCTTAGTGAGAAGGCGCGACGAGCAAGAAGCCGGATATCTGCTGCGCGGAACGAAGGAGAAAACGTCTTCGCGAGCAGACAACCTTGTCTGTTGGAAGGAGAAACAGACTGGCGACCGTGGAAATTATCAGGTGAGAGAACCCTCTCGGAATATAACGCGAACGCGTATTATTTGTAATAGTCGGGAAACCCCGCGACGAATCTATAATTTTGCCTATGCATGGCATTGAGCTAAGCTCGTACTTGCGTGTCCGGTCACAACCTCAGGTCACAGCGCAGAATCTCCAACCAGACAATTGTTGTCGTTGCGCGATCGTATTAAGACTCGTATCAACTCGTGACGAGCGTTAATCACCACGCGTCTATAATCCTCACAAAATCCCAATAACATGTAGAGCGGTACGCAAAAATTAAAGTATTCATTCACAGTAATCGGATCAGTCCAGCTGGCGTTACTCATAGTCATGCTTCTATCAAATGTCATTGTTACATAGTTTTTGAGCGCACTTGTTATTCCCACGTTTCTGTTGCGATCAATCTCCACGCCATCAAGTTCGTATCGAATCTCATCAAACATGAATGCGGCACAATTATTTCCCAGCGCCACAGTAGATCCTTCAACTGGGTTGTTTATCTTCAGTTCTCCCTCGATGTTTAGGAAACTCTCATACGGCAATGTATACAGATCCTGTTGTTGTATGGGTATTCTTATCTCGTCACTGTGCCCAAATGTTGTGTTGGCAAACGGGTTGTACGCATAAGTCTCAATCTTGACGATGCGATCGTCAAAGATTGGCTCGTCTTTGATGTTGAGAATATCAGTCATCGTTCAAATGTTTTGCACCGCAAATCCCAAAGATTGTAAAAACGCAACGTTTGATGCGTTTAATTTCTTTTCCTTAGTGCAACCGACAGCTTGGATATTAGCGAATGTCGACGTTGTTGTCGCTGGCCTCGTAAAGATTGTGTTATCTCTCACGTCTTTGTTTAACACGAGCATCTCATACGCTGCATACGTATGTTATCACTGTCGCCGTCGTACGTGCAATCTAATGGTGATCTCTTCTTCTCGAAAATCAAGTAATCGTCCGTCCTGGTCGACAACACGTAACGTTAAATCCGTAATGCTCCGTACGATGATCGGTAGGTAAATGATGTGCGCCGGTGTTTCCGATATCTTATATCCTGGTGGTACCCTCGGTGAAAATTCATGTATCGTATGAACGAATTTGCCGTTGCTGTACGCACCCGCGGTCACATTACATTCTACGCGGATAATGTTCACGTTAATAATGTTAATCGGCGTGTCCGACTCGTACAATTTTCGCGGCTGCAGTATACGGTTGAGAATCCTAGTAGCGATCCAATGTTGTTAGGCTTGCTAAAATTTATTCTGTAGACGCATTTAATCTCGTTCCTCATCGTATTGTAATTAGCACGGAGCACTATCGGCCATTCTCCATCTTCAAAGTCACCATCATCAGTGTGTTTTTTATCGCCGTCACGAACTGCGTGTAGCGGACGTTTCCGTGAAATTGTATGTTTCAAAAATTCATGTATCGCTTGCAGCTTGTACGATCCCTCGGGAATCGTAATTTCCGCGTCGTCTTTGCCAAAGTAAAATTTATTATTTGAGGAATTCACGTTCGATATCGTGTGATAATTCTCAAAATCCGCTAGACCAAGCTCGTATTCACCGTCGCTCAAATCTACGGTGGGAAAGTAGTTTGCCGCGAGAACACTACTCCTCCCGGTCAGCGTGAATGTCATAGACATATTGACTAAACTGTTTAACGAATACTAAGTTAAATAGCGCAATGTCTGTCTTTAAATTCGCATGCATCGACCGTTTGGAGAAACTGCAAGCACAATTGTTCGCAGATGCTTTGATCGTAAGTTTGATAAGAAGTGTGATTATATTCTATTTTCATCACATTTAAATATCGCATCAGTTCCTTGGGTGGTCGAAGGTTGCCGAAACTGTCGAAATATATAGCGCGATCCCCCCTCTTTGCATACGCTACCCAGTGAGTACCCGATCCTTTAGCGTTATCCAAATTTACGATGCCGCTTTCGTTTCGATATATACCACCGATCGGTAATGAGTCACGCATGAAAACGCCTCTAAAGTATGGAATGCGCATACGTTTTGCCAGTTGCAGCAATTGTACGTTCGTAGTTACACCCTGCGGCATTTTTAGCGTCGCTTTGACGTTTTTTTCACTTTTTTGTCGTTGAGACTCCTCGTCCGTATTTGTATGGCTCGAGATACAATCCGTGACCTTCCATGGCGCGATTGTGACGTAGCATCTCTTGAAATTGACGTTGTGCAGCTTTTCTATCGTTCACCATCTTTGCTACACCAGCTGCTCCACCGATCAGAGATCCAAGCGCACCTACTATTGGTAGAATCGGCAATACGCCCCCGCGTTTCGCTACCGGAAGTACACGTTTCTTTGCCGTCTTTTTCTTCATCTTTGTCTTCGTCTTTGTCTTCAGACCCATACCGAACTTTGTCTTGGCTTTCATCGCTGCCCAGACAGCTGTGGCGGCGGCTCTCTCACCGAGAGACGAATCTTTCGCAACAATGCGAGTTTGCGCTTTCTTGGCGAGTACCTTATCCGCTTCGTGTTTCTCAGTGAGATTGTTGCTCCGAGAGTACGCTATATCGTGTTCACGGTACGCTGCGTCTAATGGATTGATACCTCGATCGCCTCTGGCTAATCGCTTTTCTAGCCGCGTGCCCGGACCGCAAAACTGATAGCCGGGAATATGAAATTCGATTGGAAGTGCGTTTATGGCGTGATTTAATAGGCCTCCACCTATTTGCGTTGACATTCGCTGCAATCTTTTATCATCGGCGCTGGACCGTCAATGTGCGTTTGCTGCCACGGTCGATT
This sequence comes from Lasius platythorax, assembly GCA_963971435.1. Lineage (NCBI taxonomy): Eukaryota > Metazoa > Arthropoda > Insecta > Hymenoptera > Formicidae > Lasius > Lasius platythorax. Next base: position 146,276 of record OZ020539.1, read on the forward strand.
GTAATGTTCGAAACAGCGACGATAGGTCTGAACCTCCGAATCCGCCTTTGTGTGTTCCGGAAATTTTTTCCACACGTAGTGGACGTAATTGCCACACATTCGCAATAAAACGGCTTTAGACACAAATTGTAGCTGTTCGGCACTCAAATCGAGAATATCATAAGGACTTGATAGCAGGACTAACATTTTTTCGTTACTGAGCACTTCGCGACTTCGCGCAGCTATAAATAGACAGGCGTGCGATCCGAATCGGAAGTGGGAAAATGAAATTTGTGAGACAACCTTTCGCGATACGCGTGACGAATTACGACGCCAGATTACGCTCGATGGGGGACAACGCGGAGATGCGTAGACACGGTACGATGCGGCCGACTACTATACGCGCGATCGTTTGCGGCCCCTCGAATTGTGGTAAAACTAACGTGTTGATTAGTTTGATAGAAAGCCCGCACGGCGTCCGCTTTGAAAATGTGTACGTGTACTCAAAGTCACTGCAACAGCCAAAATATCGGTATCTGGAGAATTTGTTGACGTTGATCGACGAAATCGGCTATTTTACATTCTCCAATAACAGTGACGTCATTCCACCGAGCGAAGCATGTCCAAACTCGATTTTCGTTTTCGATGACGTGGCGTGCGACAAGCAAAATACGATAAGAGAGTACTTTTCAATGGGACGCCACTCGAACGTCGACTGCTTCTATCTCTGCCAGACATACGCGAGAATACCGAAACATCTTATACGCGACAACGCGAACCTGTTAATCTTGTTTAAACAGGACGGTACCAACTTGAAACACGTATACAACGATCACGTGAATACCGACATGTCATACGAGGATTTCAGTGAACTATGTCGTACATGTTGGCAGCAAAGGTATGGATTTTTAGTAATAGACAAGGATAGCACGCTTACGAACGGGCGATACAGAAACGGATTTAACGTGTTCGCGATACCGCAAAACGATTAGTCGTTGCCGATATTCTGCCGAGAGGGGTGAAACGCGAGCGTTCGACATTCTACCGACATGGCTGGGAACGATAATATTCGCGAGCGTGAAAAGATAGCGAAAGAGATTGTGAAAACCAGCGAATCGATCCGCAAGAAACATCGCGCTTTGAAGACCGGTAAGATCGATGACGATATCGCGGTCACGACCCATTTTAGACCTATTATAGAGCCGCTACAAAAGATTGTCGACAACTCGATTGCGGTGAAAAACGAACCGGAGAGTAACACTGACGTGAAGATCAAGACGTTACCCATTAAGCGATACAAGGAAGATGAGAAGAAAGAGGAAGAAGAGGAGGAGAAGGAGGCACCGAAAAAGAGAAAACGGCTAAACGCGAATCGGGATATTCCACGAGTGCGAAATATTTCGAAGCCACATACATTGGACGCTTCACTGCATGAACTGCCGATAACCTCTACACCGTTAACGTCACCGAGAAGCGTACAACCTATGATACCCAAAACACTCGTAAACGAAAATGTTTTCGAAACCACGGGCAACACGTTCGAAACATCCGTTCGAAATAAGTTAGGATCGCCGGAAGGTCAAGAAATGTTGCGAGAGCACTTAGGGCCACTAGGACAAAAGTACATGGGCGCTCTCCTCGGTGGTGATAAAAAACACGAGATTGATCACGTGTACGGAGTCTATTTCGACAAGAATGAAATGATGCTCGGCAACAAGCGATTCGACGTTGACAAAGATGACGCTATAATCATAGACAACGTGCGGTACATTGGAACGCCAGGATTGTACGAGTTGATCTTCAAGAGAATTCCCGATGACATCATTTACGTGGGGGACGATTTGCAAAAATACAAGAGTATATTATTGGCGACAAACGCGCATAAACGCAATTATATGCGCAGGGCCATTTGCGGAGTAACAGGGGATACAAGTACAAACAAATAATTGCACCGTTGATGTCGATCGAACCGAAAAAGCCAAAATCTGGAAGGGGAGTGTCTATGCCTCGCGCTATGACGCTACCCAACGATAAGATTGATTACGTGCACTGGGACGACCCCAACGAGCTAGTGGATCGCCTACGATTGCTCGACGCTTCGCGCCAAGCTGGCCACAACGCTCACGACAACGAGATCCTGTCCATCATCGAGAAACTTCGGGAAGCGGGCATTATTATAAATTAAACGGATCCAGACAAACTAATCAGTCGATCGGCGTCGTGTGACACATCACAAATCATTGAAAAATGCCTATCAACAAATTTGGATTATTCGAACCAAGAAATGATGCAACCGGCACAAGCGGTTCTTGGGATAAATTGGTGAAAAGTTATGTGCATGAAAACGCTCTATGTCGGGTCGTTACGGACTATGACGCAAGGTCGCGCAAAATTCGCCGTGTAGCGCAACCTGAGGCTGACACCGATGCCGTCAACAAACTGTATGTGGAATCCTGCGTTAAAAGATTGATGAATCGACAGAAAGAATCAGACGAGAAGCTAACTTCGTTTGAGAAGGACGTGCGAGCGATACAGATTGTGTTAGACAAACTTCAACGCGCGTCTAACGCTAACTCAGAAACAGCTATCAACTTGAATGAGCAGCAGTGAACGGGTTAGAAGCGGTTATCGAACGATTATCGAACATCTAGGTTTTCGAACAGCTACGAATAATTATCGAACAGCTACGAAGGATTATCGAACTGCTATCTAACTACAATGAGTGGCAGTGAACGACCTAGCAACAGCTGGGAACGACCTAGCAACAGCAGTGAACGAGGCTACCAACACCTCAAGCAGGGCTGCAAACGAGGCTACGAACAAGTCCTTAAAGGCTACATGTAAGGCTACAAACAACTCAGGAAAGGCTACGAACGGTCAAGGGACGTTTGTGAACGAGGCTACGAACGGGCCAAAAGCGGCTACGAACGGGTCAAAGACGACTGCGAAAAAGGCTGCGAACGGGTCAAGAACGATTTTCGAATAGGTGGAGGACGGCAGTGAACAACGCAAGAACGGTTATCTAACGCGAGTGGAACGGGTCAAAAAACGGGTCAAGAACGGCTATCTAACGCGAGCGGAACATAAAGAACGGGTGAAGAACGGGTCAAAAACGCAAGCGAAACATAAAGAACGGGTGAAGAACGGGTCAAAAACGCAAGCGGAACATAAGGAACGGGTGAAGAACGGATCAAAAACGCGAGCGGAACATAAAGAACGGGTGAAGAACGGATCGAAAACGCGAGTGGAACATAAAGAACGGGTGAAAAACGGCTACGAACGGATCAAGAACGACTCAAGAACGGCTACGAACGGGTTAAGAACGACAACGAACGGGTTAAGAACGACAACGAACGGGTTAAGAACGGCTATTGAAGGACGATAAACAGAAATGAGTGATAAAGCGAGCAACAAAAACAAACGACCATCGAGAAAAACTAACGAAGCAAAGAATAAACATAGTTTGGAGAGACGGCAGTTGGTGAACGAACTGCATGCGCCGGCGAGAAAAAATTTTCCCCGAAGACACGTCATAGTGCGGGGATACGATGACCTGTGGCATGCCGACATCGTCGAGATGCGTCCGTATTCTCGTTTTAACAGAGGTTACCACTACATACTCACCGTCATCGATGTGTTGAGCAAGTATGCGTGGGCCATACCACTCAAGGGTAAAGGAGAAAGCGAGACAGCTGACGCACTCGCTGAAATAATTCGAAATAGCAAGAGATGCTCGAAAAACATGCAAACCGATAACGGGAAGGAATTTTACAATACTGATGTGCAACGGCTTATACGGAAACATAACATTAATCACTATTCCACATATTCGGTATTAAAGGCGTCGGTCGTCGAGCAATTCAATCACACGCTGAAGAACGATATGTGGAAGATGTTTACGTTGAATGGCACTTACAAGTGGATCGACATGCTACCGCACCTTTTATCGGATTACAACGCGCGCAAGCATCGGACGATTGGCATGCGACCCGTTGACGTCACCCCCGCGATCGCGGAAAGACTCTTGGCTACTGTATACAGTCGTGTAAAAGTCGCCGGTCCGGCAAAGTTCAAAGTAGGCGACCCGGTACGCGTTAGCAAGCACAAGCAACTTTTCGAGAAGGGTTACACACCAAATTGGACAACCGAGGTGTTTACGATAGTTAAAGTGCAGCGTACTAATCCCGTAAGCTATCTACTCGAGGACTATCGCAAGACATCTATCGCTGGAGCGTTTTACGAGCATGAGTTGTATCGCGCGAATTATCCAGATGTGTATCTTGTGGAGAAAGTACTGCGCAAGAGGGGTGACGAGGTTTACGTGAAATGGCTGGGATTTGACAATTCGCACAATTCTTGGATACATAAGGATAATGTGATTTAATTCATCATACATATTTTTTTATTAATCAAATTTAAAAAATATATAGTGTACAACATATATAATATTTGAAATATACGATATGTATAACAAAAATATATACTCTTTATTACTACATCCTTTCCTTACACTATATAAATGTGGAATATAATTATGACATACATATATTATATATAATATAGTTTATTTACAACGGTATCTTATAATGTCTCCATGGTAAGGTGTCAGTCGAATCAGGTATGACATACCGCTTATCGTCGTACGGACTTAAAGCAATTTTTGTCTCGCGGATGGTATACACTTTATGTAATTTAGATCTACACGACTGCTGTCGCGTCATTTCAATCTCATTATGCAGGCATTGTGTATAATTGTCGAATGTTATACTGCGCGCTACGACGTTACTTTTGACACCTTTTGCTTTTTTAGTGCCCTTTTTACCATCCACTCTCACCGCATACATTTTTGCTCTAAGTCCGACGAATTCTGTCATTATCGCACCGTTATTCTCGTCCTTCATCAAACCTGGCACCTTTTTATTCTCAAGCGGTATACCGTACGCGTTATCAATTGGATAATCGCTCGTATCAAATCTATCGATATCGCGTTTCAAATTTTCATAGACGTCTTTGCATTCTATGTGATATATAAGGCTGTCTGTGTCGGTGTACATTATTCGACATTTATCATGATATAGCGGTGACATGTACTCATGATGGAACTCGTACAAGCATGTTTTAGAAATGTCGAGTATGCACATACCGACATAGATTGGTTTGTACAATTTCACTTCAAGTTTGCGCAATTCTACTGTGATAAGATTTTCCGAAAATATACTTCTACTATGAAAATTTGGTTTCGCGATCATTGCCTCCGCACCGTATCTCCCCTCCCATTTTGTCAATAATTTTACATCGACACGATTACGCACATTTTCCATTGTTTTTCCAAATACTGCATTATTCATTAATTTATATACATTTTTCTCAAAATCATTTTTCGCTAGTGTTCTAAATTTTGTATTAAGTTCGATATAATTTCGGAGCCATGGAGATTGAGTGAATTGTAATACGCGATGTATTTTTGTAACGCAAAGACCGTGTCGCGTGCATTGTTGCAAGTTGCGGTAGTGTATCACGTATCGCTTCTTGTTATATAATGTTGCGAGAAGCTTATCTTCCCGCTTGCCTGGAGGCTTGTCGCGTGTCGGACAAAATGGTAGGTCGCAATGTGCATGTCGTGAAGATGCTTCGGATATTCTAAATCTACTTCGAGAATGTAGCCTGTGGGTGAATCGAGCGCGACAGATGATGCATCGAAATTAGATATGTCGTCGACCTATCGAAAATCGGCATAAGGCAATGGTTGACACATTGCCCATCCGTACAAATTATTTACATCGAAATACATGAGATATGATGATGGTTTCGATGGATCGTACGACTGCATGTACTTATTATTAGCATGTGCGTATCTGTTGGAACATTGACTTAGACCGCCGCGTACGACTATTCCGCGTTCGATAAACATAACCATATCAATGTCTGTAAGCAATTCGAACGTAATATTTGTATGTTTTAACATGGCGTCCCATGTATATCCCGGAAGAATATAATAATACGCGGGGTCGAGCCCGTAACTTTTGATACAATTGTCGCGAAAATTTTCAAAAATGTCTGCTAATAACAATACATCAATTTTTAAATATAGATCGCTATATTCACCTAGCGTTCGAAGGGAGAATCGCTTCCAGACATTCTCGGCGTGCGCGTAATCACTCTCGGATATTGTGTCACCGATTAAAGAACTGTAAAATAATTCGCGCGGCGGTAAACACGTATCTTGCAATTTATCGACGCTGTTACGTCCAGGTTAGATAACAAATAAATAAAATATAATAGTATTACTGGATATGATTTGGTTATGTTCAAAGATGGTAAAATATAAATTATAATCTTTATAGGTTAATCCTGTAAATGATTTTATTAACTAAACCTGTCTAACACTCTATTCTCTTATGTTCCTGTCACTTGAGAATAGGATTGCTCTCTATTTTGGCCACCCTGCATACACCGAGTATAGCCGGGGATGAGAGCACGTAGTGAACTTGCCTTGTGATTTCGAGAGAAATTAGCAAATTCGGACTCACCGAAGTAGAATAATATCAAATCACTAGAATGCGGATGCTTTGCCCTCCACAAATCGTAGTAGTGGTAGTAGAGTTGCAGCAGCTATTAAATAAAAGTAATTGACGCCAATGGGTGATATGGAATCGGAAGATTTATAATTCTTTATTATTTCTTGAAGTGGAAAATTGGTAGGTATATGTCTGGATGCACCGCACTGAATTTAACACTTTGTAAGAAATCGGAGAAACTTAGTAAAATCAGAGTAAATTGTGTTTATTCAAGTACTTGGTTACATACGACTCGGAAATTAGTAATAATATTAGAAATAATAAGTCAGGTATAAATCTCGATGCGTAAATGCTTGTATTGTTACAGTAAGGCCGCACAACTGTAAGATAGTATATGTTAAAGTAATAAGCAGTACAAAATCGCTCGACTGTCTCGCGCTGTTCGTTTCGAGTTCTTTTGTACGCGTGAAGTTATGCTGGTTAAAGTTAGAAGATGTTGAAAGGTTGGAAGATAGATGAAGACTGCCCGTTGTTCTGCTGCTCTCCGGGGCTTGGATGTAGTGGGAGAGTGTTGTCCGGTGGGGGTGCTTGCGTCAGCTTGCATCAGCTCCCTTGTTCTCTGAGCGTGGGACCGGAGACTTGGTGAAGTCACATGCCTCTAATTTTCAGAAGTGAGATAGCTGAGGGGCAAAGTCTCGTTCGTATCTGCTGTTGTTGCGGTGAGATTGTAGTATCACTTGACGAAGCCTGACTTTCTTCTTCTGTTATCTGCTTCCCATGGAGATAGTAACGTCTCGACGTTGCGTCGCCGGAGATAGTGATGAGAAAGGCTTCAGGCTCTGAGTCACAGCGATAGCGGCTTCTCTTGTAGATAGTGAGTAGCTCCTTGCAGTGATGATATTGATGACGCAGCCTCGCCTGAGTGTCGCCAGTAGATTGTGATATCTGACTTCATATTCCTCGGTGACTAAAGCCTCTGTCTCTTAGTCATAGCGATAGCGGCTTAGCTCGGAGTTGTTGTCGAGCGAAGTCTCGCCTTGCTGTCGCCTAAGATAAGATAGTGGTGTTGCGCTGCGTCGACAGTAGAGTCTCGGTGGTATGTGACTCAGCTTGGCAGAGAAGTCTTGGCTTGTTGTTTGCAGATAAGGAAACAAAGGCTGGTGATGCACCGCGCGTTCCAGGGTCTTTCCACGTTAATAGCGCTTCGATCCAGCATTATATGATATTCCTCTCTCCTGTGTTGCAAGCTGGGCGGTCCACTGTTGACTGGCTCTCTCTCTGGCTCTCTCGGGCTTGAAGGCGTTGCTGAGTCATACCTGTTGACTTCAAGGCGGCTTCCCTTGTTCGATGTCAAAGGCTTGTCTCTTAGTCATGAAGATAAGATTGCGGCTTGGCTCGACGCTGTTGTCGTCGGAGTTCTCGCCTTACTGTTGCTCGAAGATTAGATAGCGGCGTTGTGCCGCGGCGAGCCTGGAGTCTCGATCTTCAAGATAAGATTACAGAGAGTGACTCAGCTTGGCGGTGAAGTCCCGACCTGTTGTTCCAAGATAAGGCCGCACGCAGAGTCTTGACTGATGACGTGTTCGGTAGAACATTCTCAAACCTTCCAGATCTTTCTAGAAGATTCTAGAAGTTTCTAATGTCGTTCCTTGTCGAAGCTTCCAGAATGTTCGAGAATATTCCAGATTTTTCCAGAATGTTCTGGAATCTTCTATATACTATTCTTACTCTGTACTGCTTATTTTAAGTGCGTTTTTATTGCAACAAGGTGGATTACACTTAATTCTATATTCTTAATTGATTAATTGATTAATAATAATAATAATAATAATGTTAATGTTAATAATAATATAATTTTTGTAAATTGCATTTTTATGTATTTTATGGTTATAATATTTTATATTCTATGATTATTAAGATATTTTAGTCTTAGCCTATGGTTATACGTTTATGGTTAAATATTTTGTATTCGATCTTGTTCCAGGTTATTATACGAACAGATCCCTTATTATTTTTATTCTATTTTATTATTGTTAAAAGTTAAAATTTAGACGGGGACGTCACACCACCCCCCTTAAAGACAAATGCCGAAATAAAGGATTTATTAAGGGATTTGTTCGTCGTCTAGGCGTGCTCTTAAATCTCTGAACGAATAAACGATTGGGATTGCCTGCGTTTGCGCTTCGGTTCTGTCTGCACTTGAAGTGTTAGGAGCGTTAGGTGCTGGTTCGCTTACGTTAACATTGCTTTCTTTTCGTTGTACAGTTTGTTCGTTTTCTCGTTGCCTATTTGCGAAAAACAACAGGAGATGCGTAAAAGAACTCCATACCGCTCCTAACAAATGTATACTGCAACCGTATGCTGCATGAAGAGCATAGCCTTGAATTAGAGTGTCGAAAATAATTTTGATCAATCGTATGATAATAAAGATCCCAAAAACTCCGGCTGTGGCGGCTCCGAAGGCCGTGAAACCGTTCCATATTTTAGTTATTGTACTTTCGTAAATTTTATTCAATGCTTCCTCATCCAACATGCTCTGCAGTGACAGAGTATCTTTAGGTATAATTTGGCCTGTAAATCCGCGGGCTATAGTGTGTAAAACGGCACTTCGTTCTGCGGGGAACATAATATGGTCTCTAAGGTCGTCTAGATCTTGTTGTGTGTATATACCGCTAGTTGCGAGGGACTTGGGAGCAAGGTATCTCCAGCTTAATTTCGTTAATGGTTTAATCTCGTGTGGCTGCGTCACGATAACGGGTGCGGGATTAAATTGCAGCCACGTTTCTTCAACATTATATTGTATTGGCAACAGAGGGTTGCAATCTCTAAGTGTTCCGTGTCTTGATAAAATATGTGATTTCGGCGTGATATACAAAGATGCGTTACGGAAGGTTACCGGTAATTCTGAGTGACAAGTATTAGTTTTCCTTAGACTCACCTCAATAGGGATACATTTTATAATATGAATAACTTCGCCTGCTGTAACTGCCATATAACCGGGAGATTTCAATAATCTAAAAGCAAACTCGTCAGGTCTTAATTCTGCGAGGGAGAGGGTGTTCTGAATCACCTGCTTCTCTAGTTCGCATTTCTGAGTTATTATGTCTTGATATAAAGAGTTTAATTGCTGGCGCATATGTTTCTTCACATACACGAATTTAGAGTTTGTATAGGTAAATAAGTCCAAGTTATTAACGGCAGTTTTTGTTTTTGATTTAAAAATGTTCCCTTTCTGAGTTTCAAAGATGAACAGTTTCGGATGTTCCGTACCATACAATGTATATCCGCAGATCGTATGAATTTTTGTTTGTGTTAGCGCGAAGGTAGTGTCTTGTGACTCTAATGTGAAAATAGTGGTATTATAAGTATGTGTGTTTAACGTGCCTTGATACTTGATCGCAACTCCCTCGTATAAGATATCATACATTTCAAAATCACAAGTGCCTGTCGGCACGCTATTCCAGAAGGTATAGCCATCGTCTATATCAATGCATGACTCATCTACAAGATCGCAAACTGTTCCTGATTTTAACATTATTTTTCCCGTGTTTAACTTTACTGGTACGTAGGTTGTTCTTAGTGAAATTTTTAATGAGGCTTGGACTACAACGTCGTCCCATGTGCCATAATTATCTGAATATTGAACTCCTTTACAGGTGCCGTCTACGCTAATTCGACCCGCTAATGTTACGCTTCTGTAGTATGTATGATTTGATTTAAGACCGTCTATTACGTCTGCCGTCCCTATTTTTAATAGACCTTCTTTATGCATCTGTATGCATCTACTGCGTGAGGTCTCCTGTAAGTAGTTCGCATATCCATTGTGTACCGCGGATATATGAGAATGCATGCCGCAATGATGTATCGTTCTCATGATTTCTATCTTACATTGAAGTACCTCGGTGTACGCGTAGCTTAACAATTGCAGTAGTTGTATGTATGTGCTAACGTTGGTCGGTTTTTCAATATCTAGATCGCAATCCCCGGGTCGCAGTAGGGAGACGGTGGTGACATTGAGGTATGTTCCTCCGCAGTCGTATGCTACTATCGCTTTGGCGTCCTGGAGCAAGGTCGATATCATTAACGTGTAAAGGATTCCCTACGGATATACAAGGTGATTAATATAATTCTTAATGTCTAGGATATATATATATATATATATTTTTACGTATAGTTTTACCGAGGCCCGAAAAGTCGAGTAGCCATTACATGGTTGCTAACTTCCCGACCTGTCGGGTCTCTATCCGATGCCGGTTTTTGCTATTTTCAGTTTGTCGGCATGTACTACCCGTGGTTTTCCTTTGAAGTTTATCTTAATATTATTTTTCGGCAAGATTTCTAGGACTCTATGTGGACCAGTATATTGGTCATCCATTTTTCCTTTGCTAGGTTCTTTTATTAGGTAGACTCTATCGCCGATTTTAATTCTTTTCTCATTTACCTTTTTATCATAATATCTTTTACTTTTCTCTTTAGATCTTATTAAGTTGCCTCGAGCTAGTTCTTGGGAATCTTTCAAGGTAGTAAATAAGTTGGATAGGTAGTCTTGGTATGGTTGTTCGTACTGTTCTTCGGGGACAATGAAGGCGGAAGGCATTCTAGGTGATCTCCCGAATACTAAGGAATAAGGAGTGTATTGTGTGCCTTCATGGACCGAGGTGTTATACGAGAACATTGCGGCAGGCAGATTCTGATCCCATTCCTGATTGTTGCTAGTAAACATTTTAAGATACTCGGTTAGAACATGATGCGATCTCTCTATTGATCCGTTTGACTGCGGATGATAGGCAGTCGTTCTGTGTTGTGTTATTTTGAAATAAGAAGCTATTATCTTCATCAAGGATGTAAAGAAAGTTGGCGCTTGGTCCGTTAAAATGGCTTTTGGCGCGCCGTATATACAGATAAAATGTTTTACTAAGGCCTCTGCGATGGAAAGAGAATCTGCCGTTTGCAACGGTACGGCAATCGAGTATTTTGTTAGTAGATCTTGTATTGTCAATATATATGTGTGATACTGGCTGGTTGTTTGGAGTGGTCCGACTACGTCTATTGATATCTTTTCAAAGGCCACTCTTGGTGTATCCGTAATTATCATTGGTTGTTTGGTCTTGACTCGAGTTAACTTTTTAATCTGACAGTCTCTACAATTTCTTATATATTCTTGAATATCCCTTTTCATAGACGGCCAATAAAATTTTTGTCTGGTTCTAGTGTACGTCTTATTTACTCCTTTGTGGCCACCTATTTTCGTCGCATGATTCTCGTGTATAATATTTCTACGTTCATTTATCTCTGGACAACTTATCAGTGATTTACATACGGTTAGGGTCACTCTTTTGTCGGCAAGATATCTCTTCAAGATTCTAAACATGACGTTCCACGGAATGTTATCGTAGTAGTCTGTTTGTGCAAGACTGAGCGAGGTTATCTTTAGTTCTTCGATTACATCGCGCAAGGATCGTATGCAATTTACAATGTTATCTGAGTCGACTAAGGTTCGATTATCTAATTTCATTGGTATAGAGACCAGAATTTTATTATTTATAGTCTTTACGTCCGCTCTCTCGAATGTTAAGTTGTCGTATACCGGTAATTTGTTTGCTCTATTATAATCTTTTGATCCTTTGTCAAATGCTGTGCCTTTCTGGCTTATAAAAATTAGGTGATTATCTTTTCTAGTCAAAAGAGAGTCTTTTGTTTCTTTAATTTTTATTGTGCGTTCTCGGTTTATTGAATAAGAGGTTTCATTCCCGCTACTTGAAGAGGTATCGTTGGGTGCCGAGTCGTCGCTGTCATTGTCTGATTCTGTTGGTTCGCTATCTACATGTTCATTATCGCTAGTGATTACGTGTGGAGTTGGGGACGGTGGTTTGTCGGTCCCGTGTGTGAAAAGTGGTTCGTCAGAGCTATCTTCAAAAAGGTCGAGCAGGAGAAGTGAGGAATCTGGAGGGTTTCTAGATAATGCGTCTGCTACTACATTAGTCTTGCCTGCTTTATAAAGAATGCTATAATCGTACTCTGATAATTTGAGGCGCCATTTCCACAGTCTGGAGCTTGGGTCCTTGATGGAGTGTAACCACACTAATGGTTTGTGGTCTGTAATGATGATAAAGCTTTTTCCGTACAGATAGTGTCGGAAGAAGCTTACTGCGTATACAATGGCGAGGCACTCCTTTTCGATTGTTGAATAACGGGTTTCTGCCTCGTTAAGTACCCTTGATGTATAGGAGATGGGTAGATCCTTCCCTGAATGCTCTTGGCTTAAAACTCCGCCAATAGTGTAGTCACATGCATCTGTTGTTAGAATGAATGTTTTGTCAAAATCGGGATATTGCAATATGGGGGCCTTACATAACTCGTATTTTAATGTCACGAACGCGTTTTCTTGTGTACTAGTCCAATTAAAATCGTTGTCTTTCTTTAGGAGGTCCGTAAGAGGTTTAGCTATTTTTGAAAAGTTCTCTACGAAACGTCTATAATATCCTACTAGGCCCAAGAATTGCTTTATTGCCTTTGGTGTTTTTGGTGTAGGAAAATTCCTAACGGCATTAATTTTATCAGGGTCAGGTTTTACTCCGTCCTTATTAATCCGGTGTCCTAGATACGCTACTTCGTGCCTTAGGAATTGACATTTTTCGGGTTGCAATAGTAATTTTGCGTGGCGTAGTCTGTTCACTAATTTTGAAATTTTTATTTGATGTTCTTCCAGCGAGCGCGCGTATATAACTATGTCGTCTAGGTAGACGAATAACTCAATGCCTTGGAGTCCGGTTAAAACGTTATCCATCACGCGTTGGAAAGTCGCCGGTGCGTTCTTAAGTCCAAAAGGCATTCTTAAATATTCATAGTGTCCATAGGAAGTTGTAAACGCGGTTTTTGCTACATCTTTCGGATTCATTGTGATCTGATGAAAACCCTGCGCAAGGTCGAATATTGAGAAATATTTGGCACTGCCTAGCTGATCTAGTATTTCGTTGATATTTGGCAATGGATACGCGTCTTCTATTGTTTTTTCATTTAATTTCCGATAGTCTATTACCATCCTCCACTTCTTTTCTCCCTCCTTCGTTGCTTTCTTGGGAACGATCCAAAGCGGTGAATTGTATGGTGAACTAGAGGGTTTTATTATATTATCCGTTAATAGCTTGCCAACTTGTTTCTGTATTTCGTCTCGGTGTACCGGAGGATATCTATATTGTTTTACATGCACCGGTAAGTCGTCGGTGGTCGGTATAGTGTGAGATACTGTAGAAGATGATTTTAATTTGTCGCCCGGTAGGTAAAAACAATCTGCGTTTTCTTTTAGTATTTTCCCTACGTGATTTCGTTCTTCTTCGTTAAGATGTTCAGTGTTTATTAACTCATTTAGCATGGTATATCTACTTAAATTTTTGTTTTCGCGAGACTCAGTGTTGTAACAGAGAGCTGGGTATATGGGTTTTTGGGACTCAGTGAGTTTAGTAGAGTTAGTAAATTCAGTGCAATCAGTGGATTCAGAGAGGTTAGTAAATTCAGTGGATTTAGTAAAATTGGTAGAATTAGTAGATTCAGTGGAATTGGTAGAATTTGCAAAACTAGTACTAGGACGGAGAGGATCCGGCGTATGCGCTAACGCGTATTCCAAGAGATTTATTGGTCTAAACATTACGACCTGGTCTTCCTCGGAGACGTTATAAAGGTTCATATACCCTTTACCCTTGGAATTTGCCACCAATGCTCCTCCCGTATATATACCCTTCTGAGAATTGTAGACCGGGACATAGCCGTCGGTTATCTCGGGATTGGATACTTTAAAAGATATCGGCATAACGGTTCTAGCCGGTACCTTTATCTCCTCCTGTTCGTAGAATGGAATAATCATATCCCCGACTATCAAAGTTTTATCTTTATAGTTTAGAGAAGCGCCGTTTAATCTAAGGAACTCTGAGCCGATAAGCCCGTCCCACGGGATCGGTACTTCGTTACTTATTAAGTGGAATTTAGTAATTTTATTCAATAATTGGAAGGTTATCGAACCTATTGTCTCTACTGGCGTCTTGACGATACCGCGTAGCATTAAAGTGTCTTCAATGTCAATAGGAATATTCTTTATTTTATCGACTTTTAAAAGATTGACGGCGGAGCCCGTGTCCACCAGAAAATCGCATTTTCCTTCTAAAAATTGATTAGTTAGAACTATTCTTGAAATAGGAGGCGGTTTTTGAGGATTTGCAGCGTTTACTGCTGCATCTGGGACAATTGGTCCTCGAAGGTATCCTCCCATTCCTCCTCGGTAACTATTACCGGATGCGCGGTCGATTGCGTCTTCTCCCGTGCCGCGCCTGCTATCGGGAGGTTTTCCGCGTTTCCCACATTTTGTGTGAGGGAATTTCTAAACGCGAGTTTCCTACACTCGTTCAAATTATGGCCCGGATATTTACAGTAACGACATACGTCAGGGGAGTTTGGGCCTGGGACTCCAGGAATCAAGGGTCTGATCCATGGTTTAGGAGCTTGGGTATTCGGATTTTTCAAAATGGATTTAGGTTGTTCCACTTCTTGTGGTTTAGTATATGAATCGGATCGTACCACGAGATTTACCTTTTGCGCGCTCTGTCTCTTATGCGACTTTTCTGCTTCTAGATTTCTCGATATTTTTACAGCGCATTCGATCGCTTCATCTAAATTAGTAATGCTCCTATGCTCCATTCGAGTTATTATATTAGACGGGAGGCCGTTTATAAAGGCCTCTAGGACCTCCTCGTCGATTTCGTCTATAAAACTACGTTTCGTTCCTTTTCCTGCTCTTCTATTTCCGTCAAGGATAGCGGATTTGAGGTCTTTTATTTTGCCCGCGTAATGTAGTATTGTTTCATTTGGTAATTTGTAAGTGTTGGCGAGCTCTCCGCGATATTGTGCTATGGATTTATTGGGGGCAAAAATGGCTTTTAGTTTGTCTAATATGTCGGTAACGCGTGTATATATATTACCCTCGATTACTTGATATGCATCCGATTCTAATTTTGTAATTATAAATTGTACTAACTGAGGTTCCTGTACGGAGAATAAAAGATTTCGGGCGCGTTCACATGCTCGCGCAAATTGGAAGATGGAAATATTGTAACCGTTATACGAGGGTATGTTCGCAATAACGTCTTTCAATTTTAAGGTTGGTAAAGGTAGAGGTTGTTCCTCCGGCATTGGTAATTCACGGTCGTCTTCATACACCGACGCGGCTCGCGATGCCTCATTTATTCTTTGTTCTAACGCGTTTACGTGGTCTGGTAATTTTCGTAGCTGATGGAGTTCGTTTTGAATCTGTGAGAGAACTTGGAACAAAGAATTTGCGTCTATACTGTCGCGTTCGCGGCTTGGTAATTTGGAAGTTGTTTGTGTTGGTTTCTTTTGTCTAGCCTCTCCTTCTGACTCTATTGATTTGGAATCGTGAGACCTAGTTCCTTCTGCCATTTTAGTAAAGTTCTGTTTTTTCGATCTTCTCCGACTCTACTAATATTGCTTTATCACCTTCGCTAAATCCAGGGTTGCCGTATTCAATTAAATATTCGGTAAATTTATTCGTGCAGGTGCGACAACGGTAACCTTCGCGGAGTACGTGCAGATTTTTATGACAGCGATTACATACAACGTTGATAGGTTTTCTAATGGAAAGTTGATGAAATCTAATCAAGGACCACTCGTCTGATTTCTCGGAAATTAAATTAGCAAAGCACGCGGTGCAAACGATAGCAGGTAATGTAGTATGGCTATAACCGGAACCGTAGTGGCAATAGTAAGAAGGTACTAGTTCCGGTCCGTCTGGTATGTCTGAATCTTCGTATAAATCGGAAACAGGGCTGTTAGGTATGCGCGGACACATTGACTAACCTTATGTTGAACTTCTCTGTAATGTCGCTTGTATAGTTTCTCCTACCGCTATTGTTATGACGTTGTTACCTAGTTCGGGAATTCCGTATTGACTCAAATATTGTACAAGTTTAATGGTACACGGTGTACATTGATCTCCGTTTCGATACGTGCAGATCAAGTCGTTACAAGATTTACAAGTGACTGCAATTGGTTGCGCAATAGTCAATTGGTGCATTCGTATTCTAGACCAGTTGGTTGGGTTTTGTGAAAGCGCGGTGAAAAAACAGCTTCTACACACGGCCGCGTTGCCTGTTTCGTGAACAAATCCCGTTCCACGATGACAAAAATAAGTGGGAACTACAACAGTTTCGACAGGTTCTTCAGTATTCATGGACGCGTCGGACACGAGATTTCCGGGTCTCCGCGGGCACATTAACACGATTACAAAATTTTAATTTTGTAGCACGAGCACTAATGCTGAAAGTAATTATTTGTTGGTTTTGGGACACAGTGAATACAGTGGGTTATAAAAATAGTAATATGTCAAATGGTATAATCAAGAACAGTGTGGGTATGAATATAGTAATATATAATATAGAATGATTATAAATTATTAAACCAAGTAAATAAGTAGCTAAATGCGGTTATAATAATATATGGTATGAATTGTAATTATAAAATATTAGTATATGTTGAGTAGTAATTATGAAATCAGTGGATATAGTATAACTAATAAATCTAAAAATCAGTGGAATTCAGTGAATAAAAATCAGTGAGGAAATCAGTGAATATAGTAATAATTGTAATATAGTAGTGTAGAATATCTAAAATGTATATATGTATTGAAAACAAAAATAAAATGAGTAATATAGAATAATATAAAATAGTACTTCTAAAATAAAACAAGTAAATCTGAATATATAGTATTGATACAAACGAACAAATAAAATATAGTATAAATAGAATTGTAAGTAGTAAATGGTAATTGCAAAAATAGTAGAATAAAAATCAGTGAATTAAAGTCAGTGAATATAGCAGTACATAATATAGTAACGTCTTATGGAATATCTAAATTGAATATATATATGGTAAGCAATACTGGAAAAATAAGTACAAAATAAAATATAATAATGCGTATAAAATAACAGTAGAGTAGTACATATGTTAAATGGAAGTATATAAGTAAGTTCAAAAGGTAAAACTCAAAATGATTAAATAGTAAAATAATATTATCTGAAAGAAACAGATTAATACAATAAATCGGTAGACAAGTTCAAAACGTTTGCGTATCCCACCGCTGCCACCAAATTTTATTATGTTACGTCCAGGTTAGATAACAAATAAATAAAATATAATAGTATTACTGGATATGATTTGGTTATGTTCAAAGATGGTAAAATATAAATTATAATCTTTATAGGTTAATCCTGTAAATGATTTTATTAACTAAACCTGTCTAACACTCTATTCTCTTATGTTCCTGTCACTTGAGAATAGGATTGCTCTCTATTTTGGCCACCCTGCATACACCGAGTATAGCCGGGGATGAGAGCACGTAGTGAACTTGCCTTGTGATTTCGAGAGAAATTAGCAAATTCGGACTCACCGAAGTAGAATAATATCAAATCACTAGAATGCGGATGCTTTGCCCTCCACAAATCGTAGTAGTGGTAGTAGAGTTGCAGCAGCTATTAAATAAAAGTAATTGACGCCAATGGGTGATATGGAATCGGAAGATTTATAATTCTTTATTATTTCTTGAAGTGGAAAATTGGTAGGTATATGTCTGGATGCACCGCACTGAATTTAACACTTTGTAAGAAATCGGAGAAACTTAGTAAAATCAGAGTAAATTGTGTTTATTCAAGTACTTGGTTACATACGACTCGGAAATTAGTAATAATATTAGAAATAATAAGTCAGGTATAAATCTCGATGCGTAAATGCTTGTATTGTTACAGTAAGGCCGCACAACTGTAAGATAGTATATGTTAAAGTAATAAGCAGTACAAAATCGCTCGACTGTCTCGCGCTGTTCGTTTCGAGTTCTTTTGTACGCGTGAAGTTATGCTGGTTAAAGTTAGAAGATGTTGAAAGGTTGGAAGATAGATGAAGACTGCCCGTTGTTCTGCTGCTCTCCGGGGCTTGGATGTAGTGGGAGAGTGTTGTCCGGTGGGGGTGCTTGCGTCAGCTTGCATCAGCTCCCTTGTTCTCTGAGCGTGGGACCGGAGACTTGGTGAAGTCACATGCCTCTAATTTTCAGAAGTGAGATAGCTGAGGGGCAAAGTCTCGTTCGTATCTGCTGTTGTTGCGGTGAGATTGTAGTATCACTTGACGAAGCCTGACTTTCTTCTTCTGTTATCTGCTTCCCATGGAGATAGTAACGTCTCGACGTTGCGTCGCCGGAGATAGTGATGAGAAAGGCTTCAGGCTCTGAGTCACAGCGATAGCGGCTTCTCTTGTAGATAGTGAGTAGCTCCTTGCAGTGATGATATTGATGACGCAGCCTCGCCTGAGTGTCGCCAGTAGATTGTGATATCTGACTTCATATTCCTCGGTGACTAAAGCCTCTGTCTCTTAGTCATAGCGATAGCGGCTTAGCTCGGAGTTGTTGTCGAGCGAAGTCTCGCCTTGCTGTCGCCTAAGATAAGATAGTGGTGTTGCGCTGCGTCGACAGTAGAGTCTCGGTGGTATGTGACTCAGCTTGGCAGAGAAGTCTTGGCTTGTTGTTTGCAGATAAGGAAACAAAGGCTGGTGATGCACCGCGCGTTCCAGGGTCTTTCCACGTTAATAGCGCTTCGATCCAGCATTATATGATATTCCTCTCTCCTGTGTTGCAAGCTGGGCGGTCCACTGTTGACTGGCTCTCTCTCTGGCTCTCTCGGGCTTGAAGGCGTTGCTGAGTCATACCTGTTGACTTCAAGGCGGCTTCCCTTGTTCGATGTCAAAGGCTTGTCTCTTAGTCATGAAGATAAGATTGCGGCTTGGCTCGACGCTGTTGTCGTCGGAGTTCTCGCCTTACTGTTGCTCGAAGATTAGATAGCGGCGTTGTGCCGCGGCGAGCCTGGAGTCTCGATCTTCAAGATAAGATTACAGAGAGTGACTCAGCTTGGCGGTGAAGTCCCGACCTGTTGTTCCAAGATAAGGCCGCACGCAGAGTCTTGACTGATGACGTGTTCGGTAGAACATTCTCAAACCTTCCAGATCTTTCTAGAAGATTCTAGAAGTTTCTAATGTCGTTCCTTGTCGAAGCTTCCAGAATGTTCGAGAATATTCCAGATTTTTCCAGAATGTTCTGGAATCTTCTATATACTATTCTTACTCTGTACTGCTTATTTTAAGTGCGTTTTTATTGCAACAAGGTGGATTACACTTAATTCTATATTCTTAATTGATTAATTGATTAATAATAATAATAATAATAATGTTAATGTTAATAATAATATAATTTTTGTAAATTGCATTTTTATGTATTTTATGGTTATAATATTTTATATTCTATGATTATTAAGATATTTTAGTCTTAGCCTATGGTTATACGTTTATGGTTAAATATTTTGTATTCGATCTTGTTCCAGGTTATTATACGAACAGATCCCTTATTATTTTTATTCTATTTTATTATTGTTAAAAGTTAAAATTTAGACGGGGACGTCACACCACCCCCCTTAAAGACAAATGCCGAAATAAAGGATTTATTAAGGGATTTGTTCGTCGTCTAGGCGTGCTCTTAAATCTCTGAACGAATAAACGATTGGGATTGCCTGCGTTTGCGCTTCGGTTCTGTCTGCACTTGAAGTGTTAGGAGCGTTAGGTGCTGGTTCGCTTACGTTAACATTGCTTTCTTTTCGTTGTACAGTTTGTTCGTTTTCTCGTTGCCTATTTGCGAAAAACAACAGGAGATGCGTAAAAGAACTCCATACCGCTCCTAACAAATGTATACTGCAACCGTATGCTGCATGAAGAGCATAGCCTTGAATTAGAGTGTCGAAAATAATTTTGATCAATCGTATGATAATAAAGATCCCAAAAACTCCGGCTGTGGCGGCTCCGAAGGCCGTGAAACCGTTCCATATTTTAGTTATTGTACTTTCGTAAATTTTATTCAATGCTTCCTCATCCAACATGCTCTGCAGTGACAGAGTATCTTTAGGTATAATTTGGCCTGTAAATCCGCGGGCTATAGTGTGTAAAACGGCACTTCGTTCTGCGGGGAACATAATATGGTCTCTAAGGTCGTCTAGATCTTGTTGTGTGTATATACCGCTAGTTGCGAGGGACTTGGGAGCAAGGTATCTCCAGCTTAATTTCGTTAATGGTTTAATCTCGTGTGGCTGCGTCACGATAACGGGTGCGGGATTAAATTGCAGCCACGTTTCTTCAACATTATATTGTATTGGCAACAGAGGGTTGCAATCTCTAAGTGTTCCGTGTCTTGATAAAATATGTGATTTCGGCGTGATATACAAAGATGCGTTACGGAAGGTTACCGGTAATTCTGAGTGACAAGTATTAGTTTTCCTTAGACTCACCTCAATAGGGATACATTTTATAATATGAATAACTTCGCCTGCTGTAACTGCCATATAACCGGGAGATTTCAATAATCTAAAAGCAAACTCGTCAGGTCTTAATTCTGCGAGGGAGAGGGTGTTCTGAATCACCTGCTTCTCTAGTTCGCATTTCTGAGTTATTATGTCTTGATATAAAGAGTTTAATTGCTGGCGCATATGTTTCTTCACATACACGAATTTAGAGTTTGTATAGGTAAATAAGTCCAAGTTATTAACGGCAGTTTTTGTTTTTGATTTAAAAATGTTCCCTTTCTGAGTTTCAAAGATGAACAGTTTCGGATGTTCCGTACCATACAATGTATATCCGCAGATCGTATGAATTTTTGTTTGTGTTAGCGCGAAGGTAGTGTCTTGTGACTCTAATGTGAAAATAGTGGTATTATAAGTATGTGTGTTTAACGTGCCTTGATACTTGATCGCAACTCCCTCGTATAAGATATCATACATTTCAAAATCACAAGTGCCTGTCGGCACGCTATTCCAGAAGGTATAGCCATCGTCTATATCAATGCATGACTCATCTACAAGATCGCAAACTGTTCCTGATTTTAACATTATTTTTCCCGTGTTTAACTTTACTGGTACGTAGGTTGTTCTTAGTGAAATTTTTAATGAGGCTTGGACTACAACGTCGTCCCATGTGCCATAATTATCTGAATATTGAACTCCTTTACAGGTGCCGTCTACGCTAATTCGACCCGCTAATGTTACGCTTCTGTAGTATGTATGATTTGATTTAAGACCGTCTATTACGTCTGCCGTCCCTATTTTTAATAGACCTTCTTTATGCATCTGTATGCATCTACTGCGTGAGGTCTCCTGTAAGTAGTTCGCATATCCATTGTGTACCGCGGATATATGAGAATGCATGCCGCAATGATGTATCGTTCTCATGATTTCTATCTTACATTGAAGTACCTCGGTGTACGCGTAGCTTAACAATTGCAGTAGTTGTATGTATGTGCTAACGTTGGTCGGTTTTTCAATATCTAGATCGCAATCCCCGGGTCGCAGTAGGGAGACGGTGGTGACATTGAGGTATGTTCCTCCGCAGTCGTATGCTACTATCGCTTTGGCGTCCTGGAGCAAGGTCGATATCATTAACGTGTAAAGGATTCCCTACGGATATACAAGGTGATTAATATAATTCTTAATGTCTAGGATATATATATATATATATATTTTTACGTATAGTTTTACCGAGGCCCGAAAAGTCGAGTAGCCATTACATGGTTGCTAACTTCCCGACCTGTCGGGTCTCTATCCGATGCCGGTTTTTGCTATTTTCAGTTTGTCGGCATGTACTACCCGTGGTTTTCCTTTGAAGTTTATCTTAATATTATTTTTCGGCAAGATTTCTAGGACTCTATGTGGACCAGTATATTGGTCATCCATTTTTCCTTTGCTAGGTTCTTTTATTAGGTAGACTCTATCGCCGATTTTAATTCTTTTCTCATTTACCTTTTTATCATAATATCTTTTACTTTTCTCTTTAGATCTTATTAAGTTGCCTCGAGCTAGTTCTTGGGAATCTTTCAAGGTAGTAAATAAGTTGGATAGGTAGTCTTGGTATGGTTGTTCGTACTGTTCTTCGGGGACAATGAAGGCGGAAGGCATTCTAGGTGATCTCCCGAATACTAAGGAATAAGGAGTGTATTGTGTGCCTTCATGGACCGAGGTGTTATACGAGAACATTGCGGCAGGCAGATTCTGATCCCATTCCTGATTGTTGCTAGTAAACATTTTAAGATACTCGGTTAGAACATGATGCGATCTCTCTATTGATCCGTTTGACTGCGGATGATAGGCAGTCGTTCTGTGTTGTGTTATTTTGAAATAAGAAGCTATTATCTTCATCAAGGATGTAAAGAAAGTTGGCGCTTGGTCCGTTAAAATGGCTTTTGGCGCGCCGTATATACAGATAAAATGTTTTACTAAGGCCTCTGCGATGGAAAGAGAATCTGCCGTTTGCAACGGTACGGCAATCGAGTATTTTGTTAGTAGATCTTGTATTGTCAATATATATGTGTGATACTGGCTGGTTGTTTGGAGTGGTCCGACTACGTCTATTGATATCTTTTCAAAGGCCACTCTTGGTGTATCCGTAATTATCATTGGTTGTTTGGTCTTGACTCGAGTTAACTTTTTAATCTGACAGTCTCTACAATTTCTTATATATTCTTGAATATCCCTTTTCATAGACGGCCAATAAAATTTTTGTCTGGTTCTAGTGTACGTCTTATTTACTCCTTTGTGGCCACCTATTTTCGTCGCATGATTCTCGTGTATAATATTTCTACGTTCATTTATCTCTGGACAACTTATCAGTGATTTACATACGGTTAGGGTCACTCTTTTGTCGGCAAGATATCTCTTCAAGATTCTAAACATGACGTTCCACGGAATGTTATCGTAGTAGTCTGTTTGTGCAAGACTGAGCGAGGTTATCTTTAGTTCTTCGATTACATCGCGCAAGGATCGTATGCAATTTACAATGTTATCTGAGTCGACTAAGGTTCGATTATCTAATTTCATTGGTATAGAGACCAGAATTTTATTATTTATAGTCTTTACGTCCGCTCTCTCGAATGTTAAGTTGTCGTATACCGGTAATTTGTTTGCTCTATTATAATCTTTTGATCCTTTGTCAAATGCTGTGCCTTTCTGGCTTATAAAAATTAGGTGATTATCTTTTCTAGTCAAAAGAGAGTCTTTTGTTTCTTTAATTTTTATTGTGCGTTCTCGGTTTATTGAATAAGAGGTTTCATTCCCGCTACTTGAAGAGGTATCGTTGGGTGCCGAGTCGTCGCTGTCATTGTCTGATTCTGTTGGTTCGCTATCTACATGTTCATTATCGCTAGTGATTACGTGTGGAGTTGGGGACGGTGGTTTGTCGGTCCCGTGTGTGAAAAGTGGTTCGTCAGAGCTATCTTCAAAAAGGTCGAGCAGGAGAAGTGAGGAATCTGGAGGGTTTCTAGATAATGCGTCTGCTACTACATTAGTCTTGCCTGCTTTATAAAGAATGCTATAATCGTACTCTGATAATTTGAGGCGCCATTTCCACAGTCTGGAGCTTGGGTCCTTGATGGAGTGTAACCACACTAATGGTTTGTGGTCTGTAATGATGATAAAGCTTTTTCCGTACAGATAGTGTCGGAAGAAGCTTACTGCGTATACAATGGCGAGGCACTCCTTTTCGATTGTTGAATAACGGGTTTCTGCCTCGTTAAGTACCCTTGATGTATAGGAGATGGGTAGATCCTTCCCTGAATGCTCTTGGCTTAAAACTCCGCCAATAGTGTAGTCACATGCATCTGTTGTTAGAATGAATGTTTTGTCAAAATCGGGATATTGCAATATGGGGGCCTTACATAACTCGTATTTTAATGTCACGAACGCGTTTTCTTGTGTACTAGTCCAATTAAAATCGTTGTCTTTCTTTAGGAGGTCCGTAAGAGGTTTAGCTATTTTTGAAAAGTTCTCTACGAAACGTCTATAATATCCTACTAGGCCCAAGAATTGCTTTATTGCCTTTGGTGTTTTTGGTGTAGGAAAATTCCTAACGGCATTAATTTTATCAGGGTCAGGTTTTACTCCGTCCTTATTAATCCGGTGTCCTAGATACGCTACTTCGTGCCTTAGGAATTGACATTTTTCGGGTTGCAATAGTAATTTTGCGTGGCGTAGTCTGTTCACTAATTTTGAAATTTTTATTTGATGTTCTTCCAGCGAGCGCGCGTATATAACTATGTCGTCTAGGTAGACGAATAACTCAATGCCTTGGAGTCCGGTTAAAACGTTATCCATCACGCGTTGGAAAGTCGCCGGTGCGTTCTTAAGTCCAAAAGGCATTCTTAAATATTCATAGTGTCCATAGGAAGTTGTAAACGCGGTTTTTGCTACATCTTTCGGATTCATTGTGATCTGATGAAAACCCTGCGCAAGGTCGAATATTGAGAAATATTTGGCACTGCCTAGCTGATCTAGTATTTCGTTGATATTTGGCAATGGATACGCGTCTTCTATTGTTTTTTCATTTAATTTCCGATAGTCTATTACCATCCTCCACTTCTTTTCTCCCTCCTTCGTTGCTTTCTTGGGAACGATCCAAAGCGGTGAATTGTATGGTGAACTAGAGGGTTTTATTATATTATCCGTTAATAGCTTGCCAACTTGTTTCTGTATTTCGTCTCGGTGTACCGGAGGATATCTATATTGTTTTACATGCACCGGTAAGTCGTCGGTGGTCGGTATAGTGTGAGATACTGTAGAAGATGATTTTAATTTGTCGCCCGGTAGGTAAAAACAATCTGCGTTTTCTTTTAGTATTTTCCCTACGTGATTTCGTTCTTCTTCGTTAAGATGTTCAGTGTTTATTAACTCATTTAGCATGGTATATCTACTTAAATTTTTGTTTTCGCGAGACTCAGTGTTGTAACAGAGAGCTGGGTATATGGGTTTTTGGGACTCAGTGAGTTTAGTAGAGTTAGTAAATTCAGTGCAATCAGTGGATTCAGAGAGGTTAGTAAATTCAGTGGATTTAGTAAAATTGGTAGAATTAGTAGATTCAGTGGAATTGGTAGAATTTGCAAAACTAGTACTAGGACGGAGAGGATCCGGCGTATGCGCTAACGCGTATTCCAAGAGATTTATTGGTCTAAACATTACGACCTGGTCTTCCTCGGAGACGTTATAAAGGTTCATATACCCTTTACCCTTGGAATTTGCCACCAATGCTCCTCCCGTATATATACCCTTCTGAGAATTGTAGACCGGGACATAGCCGTCGGTTATCTCGGGATTGGATACTTTAAAAGATATCGGCATAACGGTTCTAGCCGGTACCTTTATCTCCTCCTGTTCGTAGAATGGAATAATCATATCCCCGACTATCAAAGTTTTATCTTTATAGTTTAGAGAAGCGCCGTTTAATCTAAGGAACTCTGAGCCGATAAGCCCGTCCCACGGGATCGGTACTTCGTTACTTATTAAGTGGAATTTAGTAATTTTATTCAATAATTGGAAGGTTATCGAACCTATTGTCTCTACTGGCGTCTTGACGATACCGCGTAGCATTAAAGTGTCTTCAATGTCAATAGGAATATTTTTTATTTTATCGACTTTTAAAAGATTGACGGCGGAGCCCGTGTCCACCAGAAAATCGCATTTTCCTTCTAAAAATTGATTAGTTAGAACTATTCTTGAAATAGGAGGCGGTTTTTGAGGATTTGCAGCGTTTACTGCTGCATCTGGGACAATTGGTCCTCGAAGGTATCCTCCCATTCCTCCTCGGTAACTATTACCGGATGCGCGGTCGATTGCGTCTTCTCCCGTGCCGCGCCTGCTATCGGGAGGTTTTCCGCGTTTCCCACATTTTGTGTGAGGGAATTTCTAAACGCGAGTTTCCTACACTCGTTCAAATTATGGCCCGGATATTTACAGTAACGACATACGTCAGGGGAGTTTGGGCCTGGGACTCCAGGAATCAAGGGTCTGATCCATGGTTTAGGAGCTTGGGTATTCGGATTTTTCAAAATGGATTTAGGTTGTTCCACTTCTTGTGGTTTAGTATATGAATCGGATCGTACCACGAGATTTACCTTTTGCGCGCTCTGTCTCTTATGCGACTTTTCTGCTTCTAGATTTCTCGATATTTTTACAGCGCATTCGATCGCTTCATCTAAATTAGTAATGCTCCTATGCTCCATTCGAGTTATTATATTAGACGGGAGGCCGTTTATAAAGGCCTCTAGGACCTCCTCGTCGATTTCGTCTATAAAACTACGTTTCGTTCCTTTTCCTGCTCTTCTATTTCCGTCAAGGATAGCGGATTTGAGGTCTTTTATTTTGCCCGCGTAATGTAGTATTGTTTCATTTGGTAATTTGTAAGTGTTGGCGAGCTCTCCGCGATATTGTGCTATGGATTTATTGGGGGCAAAAATGGCTTTTAGTTTGTCTAATATGTCGGTAACGCGTGTATATATATTACCCTCGATTACTTGATATGCATCCGATTCTAATTTTGTAATTATAAATTGTACTAACTGAGGTTCCTGTACGGAGAATAAAAGATTTCGGGCGCGTTCACATGCTCGCGCAAATTGGAAGATGGAAATATTGTAACCGTTATACGAGGGTATGTTCGCAATAACGTCTTTCAATTTTAAGGTTGGTAAAGGTAGAGGTTGTTCCTCCGGCATTGGTAATTCACGGTCGTCTTCATACACCGACGCGGCTCGCGATGCCTCATTTATTCTTTGTTCTAACGCGTTTACGTGGTCTGGTAATTTTCGTAGCTGATGGAGTTCGTTTTGAATCTGTGAGAGAACTTGGAACAAAGAATTTGCGTCTATACTGTCGCGTTCGCGGCTTGGTAATTTGGAAGTTGTTTGTGTTGGTTTCTTTTGTCTAGCCTCTCCTTCTGACTCTATTGATTTGGAATCGTGAGACCTAGTTCCTTCTGCCATTTTAGTAAAGTTCTGTTTTTTCGATCTTCTCCGACTCTACTAATATTGCTTTATCACCTTCGCTAAATCCAGGGTTGCCGTATTCAATTAAATATTCGGTAAATTTATTCGTGCAGGTGCGACAACGGTAACCTTCGCGGAGTACGTGCAGATTTTTATGACAGCGATTACATACAACGTTGATAGGTTTTCTAATGGAAAGTTGATGAAATCTAATCAAGGACCACTCGTCTGATTTCTCGGAAATTAAATTAGCAAAGCACGCGGTGCAAACGATAGCAGGTAATGTAGTATGGCTATAACCGGAACCGTAGTGGCAATAGTAAGAAGGTACTAGTTCCGGTCCGTCTGGTATGTCTGAATCTTCGTATAAATCGGAAACAGGGCTGTTAGGTATGCGCGGACACATTGACTAACCTTATGTTGAACTTCTCTGTAATGTCGCTTGTATAGTTTCTCCTACCGCTATTGTTATGACGTTGTTACCTAGTTCGGGAATTCCGTATTGACTCAAATATTGTACAAGTTTAATGGTACACGGTGTACATTGATCTCCGTTTCGATACGTGCAGATCAAGTCGTTACAAGATTTACAAGTGACTGCAATTGGTTGCGCAATAGTCAATTGGTGCATTCGTATTCTAGACCAGTTGGTTGGGTTTTGTGAAAGCGCGGTGAAAAAACAGCTTCTACACACGGCCGCGTTGCCTGTTTCGTGAACAAATCCCGTTCCACGATGACAAAAATAAGTGGGAACTACAACAGTTTCGACAGGTTCTTCAGTATTCATGGACGCGTCGGACACGAGATTTCCGGGTCTCCGCGGGCACATTAACACGATTACAAAATTTTAATTTTGTAGCACGAGCACTAATGCTGAAAGTAATTATTTGTTGGTTTTGGGACACAGTGAATACAGTGGGTTATAAAAATAGTAATATGTCAAATGGTATAATCAAGAACAGTGTGGGTATGAATATAGTAATATATAATATAGAATGATTATAAATTATTAAACCAAGTAAATAAGTAGCTAAATGCGGTTATAATAATATATGGTATGAATTGTAATTATAAAATATTAGTATATGTTGAGTAGTAATTATGAAATCAGTGGATATAGTATAACTAATAAATCTAAAAATCAGTGGAATTCAGTGAATAAAAATCAGTGAGGAAATCAGTGAATATAGTAATAATTGTAATATAGTAGTGTAGAATATCTAAAATGTATATATGTATTGAAAACAAAAATAAAATGAGTAATATAGAATAATATAAAATAGTACTTCTAAAATAAAACAAGTAAATCTGAATATATAGTATTGATACAAACGAACAAATAAAATATAGTATAAATAGAATTGTAAGTAGTAAATGGTAATTGCAAAAATAGTAGAATAAAAATCAGTGAATTAAAGTCAGTGAATATAGCAGTACATAATATAGTAACGTCTTATGGAATATCTAAATTGAATATATATATGGTAAGCAATACTGGAAAAATAAGTACAAAATAAAATATAATAATGCGTATAAAATAACAGTAGAGTAGTACATATGTTAAATGGAAGTATATAAGTAAGTTCAAAAGGTAAAACTCAAAATGATTAAATAGTAAAATAATATTATCTGAAAGAAACAGATTAATACAATAAATCGGTAGACAAGTTCAAAACGTTTGCGTATCCCACCGCTGCCACCAAATTTTATTATGTTACGTCCAGGTTAGATAACAAATAAATAAAATATAATAGTATTACTGGATATGATTTGGTTATGTTCAAAGATGGTAAAATATAAATTATAATCTTTATAGGTTAATCCTGTAAATGATTTTATTAACTAAACCTGTCTAACACTCTATTCTCTTATGTTCCTGTCACTTGAGAATAGGATTGCTCTCTATTTTGGCCACCCTGCATACACCGAGTATAGCCGGGGATGAGAGCACGTAGTGAACTTGCCTTGTGATTTCGAGAGAAATTAGCAAATTCGGACTCACCGAAGTAGAATAATATCAAATCACTAGAATGCGGATGCTTTGCCCTCCACAAATCGTAGTAGTGGTAGTAGAGTTGCAGCAGCTATTAAATAAAAGTAATTGACGCCAATGGGTGATATGGAATCGGAAGATTTATAATTCTTTATTATTTCTTGAAGTGGAAAATTGGTAGGTATATGTCTGGATGCACCGCACTGAATTTAACACTTTGTAAGAAATCGGAGAAACTTAGTAAAATCAGAGTAAATTGTGTTTATTCAAGTACTTGGTTACATACGACTCGGAAATTAGTAATAATATTAGAAATAATAAGTCAGGTATAAATCTCGATGCGTAAATGCTTGTATTGTTACAGTAAGGCCGCACAACTGTAAGATAGTATATGTTAAAGTAATAAGCAGTACAAAATCGCTCGACTGTCTCGCGCTGTTCGTTTCGAGTTCTTTTGTACGCGTGAAGTTATGCTGGTTAAAGTTAGAAGATGTTGAAAGGTTGGAAGATAGATGAAGACTGCCCGTTGTTCTGCTGCTCTCCGGGGCTTGGATGTAGTGGGAGAGTGTTGTCCGGTGGGGGTGCTTGCGTCAGCTTGCATCAGCTCCCTTGTTCTCTGAGCGTGGGACCGGAGACTTGGTGAAGTCACATGCCTCTAATTTTCAGAAGTGAGATAGCTGAGGGGCAAAGTCTCGTTCGTATCTGCTGTTGTTGCGGTGAGATTGTAGTATCACTTGACGAAGCCTGACTTTCTTCTTCTGTTATCTGCTTCCCATGGAGATAGTAACGTCTCGACGTTGCGTCGCCGGAGATAGTGATGAGAAAGGCTTCAGGCTCTGAGTCACAGCGATAGCGGCTTCTCTTGTAGATAGTGAGTAGCTCCTTGCAGTGATGATATTGATGACGCAGCCTCGCCTGAGTGTCGCCAGTAGATTGTGATATCTGACTTCATATTCCTCGGTGACTAAAGCCTCTGTCTCTTAGTCATAGCGATAGCGGCTTAGCTCGGAGTTGTTGTCGAGCGAAGTCTCGCCTTGCTGTCGCCTAAGATAAGATAGTGGTGTTGCGCTGCGTCGACAGTAGAGTCTCGGTGGTATGTGACTCAGCTTGGCAGAGAAGTCTTGGCTTGTTGTTTGCAGATAAGGAAACAAAGGCTGGTGATGCACCGCGCGTTCCAGGGTCTTTCCACGTTAATAGCGCTTCGATCCAGCATTATATGATATTCCTCTCTCCTGTGTTGCAAGCTGGGCGGTCCACTGTTGACTGGCTCTCTCTCTGGCTCTCTCGGGCTTGAAGGCGTTGCTGAGTCATACCTGTTGACTTCAAGGCGGCTTCCCTTGTTCGATGTCAAAGGCTTGTCTCTTAGTCATGAAGATAAGATTGCGGCTTGGCTCGACGCTGTTGTCGTCGGAGTTCTCGCCTTACTGTTGCTCGAAGATTAGATAGCGGCGTTGTGCCGCGGCGAGCCTGGAGTCTCGATCTTCAAGATAAGATTACAGAGAGTGACTCAGCTTGGCGGTGAAGTCCCGACCTGTTGTTCCAAGATAAGGCCGCACGCAGAGTCTTGACTGATGACGTGTTCGGTAGAACATTCTCAAACCTTCCAGATCTTTCTAGAAGATTCTAGAAGTTTCTAATGTCGTTCCTTGTCGAAGCTTCCAGAATGTTCGAGAATATTCCAGATTTTTCCAGAATGTTCTGGAATCTTCTATATACTATTCTTACTCTGTACTGCTTATTTTAAGTGCGTTTTTATTGCAACAAGGTGGATTACACTTAATTCTATATTCTTAATTGATTAATTGATTAATAATAATAATAATAATAATGTTAATGTTAATAATAATATAATTTTTGTAAATTGCATTTTTATGTATTTTATGGTTATAATATTTTATATTCTATGATTATTAAGATATTTTAGTCTTAGCCTATGGTTATACGTTTATGGTTAAATATTTTGTATTCGATCTTGTTCCAGGTTATTATACGAACAGATCCCTTATTATTTTTATTCTATTTTATTATTGTTAAAAGTTAAAATTTAGACGGGGACGTCACAACGCTATCTATATATTCATACGGAAAGACGCCCTTCCGTGTCAATAAATTAAAATTTTCTGCCGGTAAATTATTAAATTCTGATTGTAAAATTTTTAATTTATCTTTATTTAAAAAAGATGCTAATTTATCGAGACTTGTTGTCAGAAATTTATACGAATCGATAAAACGTAATTTTATATAATTTTTTGAATTGTCTTGCGCCAATTTAACAGTTTTTGTAAACGATATATATTTTTCTTTTGTTATCGGAAGTAATTCGATTTTCCCTTCAAACGCTGTAGCTATATCCTCGATAATGAAATGTGCGTCGTAACCCGATAAATTGTGAAAAACTATTGGAATACAAAAAGATTCCTTATAATTTAAATTGCAGTTTGAGTGCGCGGGACCTTTGTATTGTCCGGTTAAATGGCAATGATCGCGAACGCGTGTATCATCTTGTACGAACGGTTTTTCGCATATATGACAATGCGTCGCGCTGTGAAATTTTTTCCATTCGTCCGATGTTAAATTTATCATGGGGACATTTGTAATTAAAATAGTTTTTACGCGTATTGCTAAATTTTTTAGTTCTTCGGCGAACCATGCAACGCAATCGGCGCTACGGCGAAAATTATACGCGGATAACGAGTCGTCATACGAGCAATGTATGTAATAAGCGACGCTAAATACCTTGTGATGTTGATAATATAATTTTTCGCTTCTTCGGTCTTTATCAACTCACATTCCAAATCGGCGTACACCACAAATGGAAGCCGCTCTTTCCTGGCGTAGTTGTTGAACGATAGCCACTTGTCCTTTTTGCTCGGTAACCGGATAGCGCAGTCGTTTATCTTTCTGCAGTCTATCGTATGTGACTGCAACTTGTCCTCCGATCCAAAATAGTGCAAGCATCTGTGAAAGAAAAAAATTACTATTTTATTTACGATTTTTTTAAATATATAATTTTATTGCAATAAATATACACACCGATCGCAGATATATTTTTGGCCATTGTGTTTGCTCAATTGCGTGCTGACAAGTCGAGATAGATTTCTTATCCAAACGAAATGTCCAACGCTGTTGTCGTCCTGCATGTACAGTAAGTTGACATGCTTTTCTCTCTTTGGTTCCGAGAGACGTATTGGGATAATGCCGTTCTCATTACTGTATACATTGATTGAGACATCATTTATATGTTCAAACTTTTTAATTTGATTCAACGTCATCGGAAACTCGATGTTCTGTAGATTCAGCACCGTCGAGTAGTGTGGATATGATGATGTTCTCTCACGATGTGTTGCAACTGGATGCAGAGCAGCAACCACCGCCCACGCGAAATACGCATTGTCCGTTGATCGCACATTAACCACTGCTCGTTTGTTAATAATTTCTTGCGGTAATTTAATATGGCATCCCGCGCGCATTGGATTATACTTATTTATATTTACAGTCAAGTCGATTATTCGCGTTAATGCCCAACCACTATCGCGTTCCTGGAACTCTTCTAGCGATACTAGCGTGGTCTCGATAACGCGGCGCTCGTACCACTCGCGTAAATCAGACGTGCGAAAAAGTTCATAGTTTCTCGTATTGATACTTTTATTGGCGCATTTATCACCGGACACAAACTCGCCATAAAATATAGTGTTCACTTTCACACTAGCGTGTTTTTGCAACACATTTTGCACTTGCTCCAGCACTGTATTACTAGCATCTTCGAGAAAATGACGAGGTTCGATGTGATTGCTGTTGATTACCGCACCGGTCAGTATACGGTTTTCGAACGCCGTATCAATCACTCGCCATACGAGTCTTTGCGCGTTATTGTCACCGCTATAATCACCACCACTGGGTATAAACTGTCTCTGCAATCGAATTTTTGCACCCTCGAGTCGCGCGATTCTAGCCACTAAAGATTGTCTATTTCCGATCGAGAGTCGCGGACGCTTGACACGACTGCGTTCTTCAAGCTCTGCGATAAATTCCTCGCAGCACAGCGTCCATGCAAAATATTCACCCAAGGTGGCAACTTGGCGCGACCGCTCCAACAGGTCGCGTTCGTTCTGCTCGATGTTTTCCATTATTTCTTTTATTCACTATTATGCCACTGACACTTCTGACACAAGAAAGTAACTGTTATACTTTTATTCGCCGCTGCATCTATGCGCTTTCAAATCGAGTGAGTTTCGATTGCGCACATTAAGGATCGGACACAGCGATATTTCCCGATCGGACACAGTCCCGATCGGACACATTCTCGATCGGACACATACAGTTGCTTTCGGACACAGGCCCGATCGGACACAGTCCCGATCGGACACAGTCTCGATCGGACACAGTCCCGATCGGGCACAGGCCTAGGTGCTGGAGGGGGGCCTTCGGCCCCCCCTCCCGCACCCACCCCGCCAATAGTATGGTGCCTATGGGGGTGCGAGGGGGGCCGAAGGCCCCCCTCCAGCACCTAGGCCTGTGTCCGATCGGGACTGTGTCCGATCGAGACTGTGTCCGATCGGGACTGTGTCCGATCGGGACTGTGTCCGATCGGGACTGTGTCCGAATGCAGCTGTATGTGTCCGATCGGGACTGTGTCCGATCGGGACTGTGTCCGATCGGGAATGTGTCCGATCAGGACTGTGTCCGATCAGGATTGTGTCCGATCGGGACTGTGTCCGATCGGGAAATATCGCTGTGTCCGATCCGTAATGTGCGCAATTGGGACAATCCCTTCAAATCGTACTATGGTTTGACGCGCTCTCATCCTTCTTATATATTTCATTTAATTCTGTCTTCTTTTTCTAACATTCGGCATATCTCAAAGATAGTTTCCCCAATCGCGTTGTCGTTTTATGGATAGAGAAGTAAGGACACTAGCAGCCAAACGTTGGCGCTGATACGTTGCATTCTTTCCTTAATAATTAAGGAAGATGTTTCGCTCTTTTATGGAAGATTTTCCGCGAGGGTACAACAGCTGCCGAAAGTCAGCGCTTTTGCACCTATAAAAACGTTCCGACTTGTTCGTCGCAGCGTCGGCCTCCATTCTTTTCCTCAATATCCTAATAATAAAATCTCCATAAAAATGTGAAAACATTGTTTTTAATGGTCTCTAGAGTGTTCGGTTACAAATTCGAGCAGCCGAACGTTGGCGCCGTTGCAATTTTTCCTTAAAAAAAATATTGATGAAGATGTTTCACTCTCGTTTTATGGGAGATATTCCGCGAGGATGCAAAGCTGCCGAATGATTTCCTAATGATAAAGTGCCCATAAAAATGAAAAAAAAACAGTTTTATGGATTCTAGAGTTTTCAGGCAATAAATCGATTACAAAGATAAACACCTGTCGAACGTGTTTAGGACCCCCCGAAGATTTTACGACACGCGTCCCGAGATCCCCCCACCCCGCGTGACATTAGACCCCGCACCTACAAGATCTCCCCCCACCCCGCGTGACGTCATACCTCCGCGCCACCAAGATCCCCTCACCCCGCGTGACGTCATACCCCCGCGCCCCCGAAATACCCCCGCGCCCCGCACTCTTCTCATTGCCCCATGGAGTAGAACTGTCCCTATACACCTACTCCTTTGTTACTGGAAATCCTTGCTTTCCCAATTCGACTATCCAATTGGTAAAAACTTTTTCTTCATCTTGTGTTAATATAGTAGGAGCTCCGACTAATCGTTGATGTCGTCCAAATTTCTTATCTTGAAGCGTAGTTTTGGGAATGCCAAATGCTTTCGAAGCACTGCTTACGGACATCCCTTCTCTAATTTGTTGTAAAGCTAGTTTCATCGTTTG
This sequence comes from Lasius platythorax, assembly GCA_963971435.1. Lineage (NCBI taxonomy): Eukaryota > Metazoa > Arthropoda > Insecta > Hymenoptera > Formicidae > Lasius > Lasius platythorax. Next base: position 181,494 of record OZ020539.1, read on the forward strand.
ATCATTGTAATTCATGTTTTGTTTAGATTTCTTTTTGATTTGGGACTTCTTCCCTTTCTCCATCTTCAAAACTTTTATAAAAATGAGATACAGGCATAAATAGAAAAATAAATGTAGCAATTGAGTTGATTAAATTTATTATAATAAAAACAATTTAATTATTTGTTATATTAAATAAAATGAAAAGTGCATGGCGAAATAGTCCAGTCTATTTAACACTGTCAGTATCTATTTTTGCCGAGTGACGAAATAAGGGGCAAGTATCATTTAGGTTGGATATAATATCGTCATTCAATATTATTTCTTTTCCACATAAATAAGGAGGACAAACAATAATTGTTGGTAGTATTCAAGGATAGAATAAGTGAACGCTGGAGTGAAATGACGTTTGTTTGTTTTCTTTCTTAGATTTTCATTAATAAAATGTATTTGACGAAGTTATATCCACCCGAGTAAAAACTACAATGTATCTAATTTCGTCATACTGAATCGACATCTCAAAAATTGAAGATTACTTTGATAAACGCAAGATAATTCTATGACGAAATTTAATCTTAGTATTGTAAACTTTATTAGCGTCTTTGAAAAAATTATTTTAAAAAATCAAAATATTTTTTACACATGTAAAAACTTACAATCACTCCGTAAGCATTCTCACTTAATTTCATCAGTGTGACGAAATAAGAGACACGAGGCAATTTAAGGACACATAATTTCGTCACCCACTTTATTTAAATAAATAATGTGAAAACTTGAATGAACATTTTTTCTATACTTTATTCAAAGTTAATTTATGTAAAATCATGAACACAAAACTAAATTTACTTACCAATCGAAATCTGAAACCTTAAGACATGTCCGCTCGTCACTAGGTCTCGTGCGTGGCTGCCATTACTCATTGGCGCTTGTGGCGACTCCGCGTTAGGATAAACGTATATATTCTTATGTTTTATGCGTCTTTTGGTTCAAAATTTTCGTATTGAAACGATGAAAATTGTTCAAATCGTTTCAAATCGGGAAATATAGTTGATATACGCGAGATTGCTTAATTTATTTAATTTTAAGAAGGCCTGACGAAATTATATCCGCTGACGAAGTTATAGCCATTTACCTTATTTGCTTTTTTCATAAGACAAATATTTATTAAACATATATATATATCTTTATATAATATCTATATCTCTATCTTTATATATGTATGTATATCTAAAACTATATCTATATATGTATATCTATGTTAAAAGGTATGATGACTGAACACAAAATTTAATTTTAAAAATAATGTTTGTTTATTGTAATACATAAAAATATATTTTTTTATGTTAAATATTTATATACATACATATGTTGTATGATCCCAGAATAGATGAAAAGAATTAATATATTTTTTTATCAATATATACCATATTTTATTTATTTTAATTATATAATTGCAATATTGCACCATAAACAAAAACTGCATATTTTTTAAATATTTTAAGAAAATTAAAAATTAAAAAATAAAAATTCGCCATTATTTAAACAATAAGGGAATTATTAGATATAATAACTAAAAATCAAATTGCATAAGTTAATTCTGATTTATAGAATATATATATAAAATAAAAAAAAACAAATTATAAATATATATACTGAAATAATAATACTTTGATATTATTATAGACATGTTATAATTTTTTTGTTAATTCATTCATCGTTTATTCGTCCCCTCAGGGATTGAAGGCGCTTTTTAGGAGCGGTCCCGAACCTTTACAAAGTAAAATCATTCCCCCTCGCTACCTGGCCATATGCGACCCTTACAAACTCGTACCCCCCTCCCTCCGTTTCCCATCCCCTTCCCCTTTCCCTGTCTTCTTCTTCGTGTCCTCGTGTTTCTCATGCCTCCCTCCTCTCTCCTTCCCTCCTGCCTTCCTCCATCCTCGTCTTTCCTATTGCTTGCCGTTTCCTCCTTCCCTTATCCTCCTGCCGTCTCCCTCTCCTCAGTCAGCCATTCCGTCTCCTCTTATCCTTCC
>OZ020539.1:183705-293752 GCA_963971435.1 Lasius platythorax
AGTTCATCGGCCATTCATATAGAGGTGGTCACGGACTATACTACCGATGCCTTCATCGCAGCGTATAAACGATTTACAGGCAGACGATGAATATGCGCTACGTTGCAAAGTGACTGCGGAACCAACTTCGTCGGAGCAGATGCGGAGTTGAGACGTCAATTTGAGTCGTCATCCAAAGATCTTCACCATCTTGCTTCACTACTGGCTAACGACAACACTAAATGAAGATTTAATTCTCCCTCAGCGCCACACTTCGGAGGAAAGTGGGAGGCTGTTGTTAAGTTCACCAAATATCATCTGAAGCGAGAACTAAAAGATACTGTGCTAACATATGAAGAAATGACGATCATCACAACGCAAGTAGAAGCTGTACTGAACTCCAGACCGCTCTGTCCGCTGTTCGACGACGCGACGGATTATCATGCCCTAACTCCTGGGCATTTTCTGATTTTCACCTTTCGGCTAGCACTATGAATATCACGAATGAAAGTATAAAATTTTCTGTACTATAGTCCCCAATTGGACGAAGGTCGACCTTCCTAAACTATTCGTAATGAACGAAAAACAAACTGAACTCTTGGTCCAGAAATGGAGTGAGTCGCACTAAGGGGTTGGACTTGGGTAGTTGTTCATTCCTGGAGATGATCTCAATCTCGCAGGCAAACCATGCTTGCTGCACTATTCGGACCCAGAATTTGCGGCTCCATTCGATCTCCATCGGTGTCAACGGATGCTCCGGTAGTGTGGATTGCGGTATCTTACGCAAACGTGAGACAAACCTACGGCAGAGAGCGGTAATTCTTAATAGTTTCGTGAGGTTGGAGTACCTGTCCAGCAACTCCCAGTAGGGTAGTTGTCGAGTGACGGCTATCATGGCGGTTCCCGGTCGTTCTTCCAAGTCGACGTCTTGTGCAGGGGTAAATCCAAGTGATGGCCAATAAGATTTTGAACGCGATAGCCAGTTCGGTCCCTTCCACCACAATTCGTGACGACTTAGATGCTCTGGGTTCAAGCCGCGAGAAGCACAGTCGGCAGGGTTGTCCTTACCGGGCACAAAACGCCGTGTTCCGTTTGGCAGAAGCTCATGTATAGCGGATACTCTGTTATGGACAAAGTCCTTCCAGCGAGCGGGATGGGCGGTGATCCAGGTAAGTGTTACGGAGAAACCGTCCAACAGGTCACTGATCCGTCCTCTAGTTCAAGTGCTCGTAAAGTATTCTTAATTAAACGCGTCAATAGCAGCGCGGCAGTAAGTTCAAGGCGGGGAATGGAAAGTCGTTTGATTGGTGCGATCTTTGTTTTGAAGCACACCATTTGTGTTGAAGGCTTATTGTTCTCATCCACGATCCTTACGTATATCACCGCTGCCATTGCTAACTTTGAGGCGTCCGAGAATCCATGAATTTCAACTCGAGCATGGGTACGCACGTTACCGAGCCACCTTGGTATCGATAATTGATCAAGTTGTTGAAGCTGTTGTCGAAAACTCCTCCATCGTTGTTGTAACTCAGCCGGAAGAGGGTCGTCCCACCCCGTCTTTGTTAACCAAAGTTCCTGGAGAATGATCTTGGCCTGAACTAGAATTGGTGAGATCAGTCCCAGCGGGTCGTACAATCTCGCTATCTCAGACGATATTATTCTCTTTGTCAGCTTGGGGATGTCGGATGTCGGTGTTGCAGAGAAATGAAATGTGTCGGATTCAGGTTTCCACACAAGACCCAGAATCTTGCAGAGTTTAGGTTCGATCTCGACGTTCGGTAGTGAGATGTCACGGTTTTGAGGTAAAATTTGAGGACAATTGCTGTTCCATTTCTGCAACGGAAATCTGCCGGTTTCGCAGAGTAGTATTAGCTGTTGCAGTTTCCTTTGCCTCTAAAATAGAATCCGCTCCTTCGAAAATGTCGTCGACATATCTGCCCTTCGTCAATAGGACGACTGCCTTGGGAAACCGATGACCTTCATCGGTCACCAACTGCTGCAACGCGCGTAGTGCAAGGAACGGGGCGCAATTGAGACCATATGTCACGGTGGTAAGTCGATAGACAATAAGGCGATCCTCGTCGCGCCAGAATATCCTCTGTAAGTCCCAGTCCTCTGGATGTACTGCAATCTGCCGAAACATTTTTACTATGTCGGTAGAGAAGAGAACTCTATGCGTGCGAGTCCACAGAAGAACTTCCGATATGCCAGTCTGAAGCTTGGCACCGGCGTGCAAAATATCGTTCAGAGAGCAGCCATTACTCGTGCGGCTAGACCCATTGAACACAACTCTAAGCTTGGTGGTGCGACTGCTTTCCCGTAGTACTCCATGGTGAGGCAGATAATAGACGGGGGATGATCGTTCGTTGGAAGTGTCAGCCGCCACCATGTGTCCTAAGTTCTTATATTCTTGAATAAATTCTTGGTATAGTTTTCGAAATGACGGATTGGATGAGAGCTTTTGTGAGAGTCTATTGAGACAGTGAATTGCCCTCGACCTTGAGTCTCCTAATAGAGACGGTTCTGATTTGAGAGAAAGGCAAACAATGTATCTTCCCGTTTCGTCTCTGGAGTAAGTTGACAGGAAATGACGCTCACAATCTTCTTCATCCTTGCTTAGCTTGAAAATCTTAGATTCTGGTAGCTCCTCCTGCGTCCAAAATCTGACGAGGAGCTCTTGTAGATCATGATCAAGTGTGCAATGATGAGCTTGGGCTGGTGAAGTTATACTGTCAGTCGAGATGGTTCCGGAGAGAACCCATCCAAAGATGGTTTGTTGCGCAACAGGTGATGGTGGTTCACCGCGAACTAAGCCTGGCAGAATCACTGCGCCGTAGTTATCCGAGCCGATAATGATATGAATAAGCCCGGAGGAAGCAAAGTCGGGGTCGGCGAGTTGAAGCCCGTTTGTATGAGGCCAGGAGCGAGCGATGGTGTTGTAAGGCGGTATCTTGGTCGTTAATCGAGACAACACATAGGCATCGATGGTGCAAGCAGAAGTAGCCTCGTAAATAGAGTGTAGATGTAGGGAGACAATTCCTTTGGTGCGGCCTGAGTAAGTGCCACCAATGCCGAGAAGCGGTATCGATGCTGCAGATCTTCTTAGTTGTGCACGTTGTACTGACTCTTCTGAGATGAAGGACAGTTCTGATCCTTGATCAATTAGTATTCGCGCGGGATGGAACTCACCGTTCCTTTTCCTTAACAGAGCTCTACTGGTGGCGAGTAAAGTAAGCTTCCGCGAGGTGAGTGCTTGCCTAGATTGATGTGCACATACTATTGGTTGTCAGATCGTCAGGGTTTGAGTTTGCTCTTCAGGTTTCGTCGATTCGGTTTTCGATTGTGTATCTACAGAAGCTTTGGTGGACGGCGTGCTATGGTCGTCGTGTATCGTAGTGTGGTGCTTCTTTCCACACTTTAGGCATCGCTTGGTGGAGTTACATCTGCTTGCTGCGTGGGGACCGAGGCAATTGAAGCATCTATGTTGTTTCGAAATGATGTCCCGTCGTTGCTGGAGTATTTTAGACTGGTAACGATCGCATTTTGCGAGGTAATGTGAGGATCCACACAACGAGCAGGTAGAGGTGCTGTTGGAGTTTGAGGAGGTGGCGACATGAGCGGCAATCTTGTTGCGTGACTTCCCTGAAAAACGCGCGTTATATTCCTTCGACGCTTTGAGGATCGAGGTGTGCAGGTCAAGGTTTTCCAAGGCTTTCGTTCTTCCAACCAGAAACTCTTGGAACTGAGCGTACGTGGGATAGCTGGAGAATGACCCGAGTTTTACCTCCCATGCCTCACGAGTTTCGGGATCAAGCAATAGCACAAGTAGATGTAGTAGTAGAGGGTCCCGATGATGCACGGTATAACCTAAGGCTTGTATGGCACCCATAGCCTCCGATATGGTTGTTAGGAGCGCTCTCAGACCTTGTGCTGACTTGGTTTTGAGAGGCTTTAAATTGGTGATTCGGTCAAGTTGAGCAGTTACCAGGAATCTTTGGTTCTCGTACCTGGAAACCAATAAGGTCCACGCAACAGCGAAGTTGTCACCTGATACAGGCAAGTTACATACTAGACGAGCAGCCTCTCCAGTGACGCACGTCTTCAAGTAGTGCATCTTTTCGACGCTTGATAAGTCTGTGTTGTCTCGTATCAAGGCGGTAAATAGGTCGTGAAATGACCGCTAGGATTGGTAGTCTCCAGAGAAGCTAGGAAGCTTGATCCGAGGCAAAGCACTACGTGGCATCATGGAAGTTGTAACTCCATGATCGGAGAGCGTAGCTCTTGAATGTCGATCTATAGTGTCAAGCTTATCTCGCTGCGTGAGTAACTTGGCGCGAGAATAAATGTAAAATGCTTGACAGCGCTCATAAATCCGCTCCCTGATATACGGCTGCTCGCTCAAGGACTCAGTCTCCGACAGGCACATATTCTCGTCTTCCTCCTGAAATTTCGTCCAGTTTTGATCAAGCATATCTAATCGTGTGATGATCAGTTGACGAGACAATCTCGATACGTCTGCGTCGTCAAGTTCGGCTGCTTTCTGAATGAGGTTGAATCGGCTCCTTTGATGATCTATCCTTGCGTCTATGTTGGACATCTTGAATGACGGGTATCTGGCTCGAAGGACTAAGGATTCCTGGTATATATATTGAATACGTTAATAAATATACCTCTTACATATTAGAATGTATAGTCAAATTATGTATATGGAATGTACGTATTTAGAGATTATAAAATGCATGTATATATTATGTACAGCAATGTATATACATATTACATACAGTAAAGTATATAAAAACTATGTATCTACATTTCACATACGTAGTACATACATAAACTGTGTGTACATATAAAATACATCAATGAATATACCTCTTACATATTGTAGTGTATATCTAAATCATGTATATTAAATGTATGAACATGCAACATACAAGATATTATTTTTATGTTATGGAAGTAAGATGTATATTCATAGAATATCTAATGTTATATGGGCATGTACTGAACGTAATATCATTTATGCAAATTTTTTTTAAGAGTAAATCGAGATGGTCTTTTAATTTATTAGTGCTAGGACACGCTTTGCAATCATTAAGAAAACATTGTTTTGTTGGCTGACGACAGACCAGTAAACTAAGACAATCATCATAATTTAAAAAAAAAAAATCCGAATTCATTGTTAATTTAGGCAAATTAGTAGCAACTAGTATATAGTTTGCAATTATGATGAATTATGCACACACAGACTGTATGAGTGGCACTTTCTCCAGCTATAACGCAGTGTTGTGGTCGTAATTCACAAAATTTTTAAAATCCAACTTTCACTTCTGGGTTCTTTTGACAAAATTTATAATATAAATCTCTTAATTGAAATAAAATCAATCTTTTTTGTTACAGGATTTTTTTCATCAATTACAACAGCTCTTTTATTTTTTATTCCAGGGGGCATTCTATCGTCTAATTCGTAAAATTTTACTATTTCACTGATTGTAGTTTCTGGTAACAAAGAACCAATTTTTGGAGGTCTAGAAAAAGAACCATTTAACTTTTTCAATTCTTTAGCTTTCCTTACCGCATGAGTAGTGGCATTGAATTTAGAAGAAATTTTTTTGATTGTCCATTTTAATGGAAGTATTGTTAATATAGTTATTCTATCAGAGTGATTCGATGGAAGAGAAAAAAATTTTTTTTTCAAATTTTGTAAAATTTCAGTCAAATCTTTTGCAGATAAACTGGAAGTATTTTCTGATGTATCAGAGTAATAATATTTGGATTATTATAACTTGCATTTAGACTACTGGAAGAGGCTGATAGATTACTAAAACTCATGTCAGAGTTTTCTGATTGGGTATCATTATGTTCATATAATTTTTTTCTACATTGGCAAATCATACTTTCACTAAGAATTGATGGAAATTTAATTTTTAGAGAATCTGAAACACGCCGCAAGTCTTTTCCTATATGCCCGTTTAGGTTGTAAGAATTTACACACTGATCTTTTCTAAACGACTTTATTTTTGGAGTCTATAATAATTAATTAAAGTTTGAAAACCTAATCTATTGGAGGAAAATTATGGTGTGCAATCAAATATTTTATAAAATTGACAACACATTACATTTAAGGGGTCGAATAAATTTTTATAAAGTAATTGAAGAATATTGGGATCAAATGAAAAAATGCAAAAGTTAAAAGAAAGGATTCAACGTAGTTCAGTAATGTGGAAGAATAATATTTTTTAACTATTATTTTTGTAAGTTTACTATTGTTTCGACAATAAATCATCAACAGGACCAATTGAAAATATTCGTTATTTAAACATCATTCTCGACTATCCGAACGGTAAGAGAGCATATGTAGGTCATATAGTCATAGGCAGCTGCTGTCTCCAAACTATGTGCTCACTATATCGTATCCTTCATTTTGAATTTCGCAATTGTAACAGCAGATTTGTAATCAGCAACCTCAAAAATTAATTAGTACAGACTTTCATTGAAAAAATTGATTATTTCGAAAAATATCGAGTATACAATCGCTATATTGGATCCGCCATCTTGAATTTCGTAATTCTGACTACATACTCGTAATCAGCGACCTCAAAAACCTATTAGAACTGACTTTTGTTTAAAAAATTGATTATTTCGAAAAATATCGAGTATACAGTCGCCATATTGGATCTGCCATCTAGAATTTTATAATTCTGACTGCAGATTCGTAATCATCGACCCTGAAAACTTACAGAGATACCAGAAAATTGAAATCGTATAACAATTTACACATATATGTTTAGTTTTCTCAAAACTTTTTTTAAGGTTACTTAAAAAATGGCTCCGTTCCAGGCGCTATGTCGAAGTTTTTCAAGAGCGCCAAGTAGCATTTAATTTTACATGAAAAAAGCAACAATTTGACCCCTTACACGTTTATGTGGGTTTCGACCAATTTTGGCTTGAGCCATTTGCGTTTTCGTATGGAATGACCTATATATGTATACATATATGTATATACAGGGTGTAACAAAAAGATGGGGACAGACTTTGTGTGCTTGTAGGGGGGGTTGATATAAGTAATTTGAGTATAGGAATGCATGTCCGCTGAAGCCTCGTTTCCGTGCTACACAGCTGTGAAGTTGCCTAAATTTCCTGTGTAGGTAAAGTGCCGTTTTGGTAATAGATAGCGAAAAATTTTATTTGAGAAAGCTATTCGGAATTCAAAATCAGGTCTGTATACCAAATTCTAAATCAATCGGTCTGCTTTGATGTTTTTACTGTTTTACATTAGGTCAAGTATGCCATAAATCACAAATATGTATTAGGGAGCAGGTTATGGAGTAAACAATGCAACCTTGGGAGTTTGATGTTTATTTACATACATATTACAACATGTGCTCGAAATTACTTCCCCAATTGTCAATGCACGCTTGACAACGTCGCACCATCGATTGTCTTACTTGCGCCAAGATGTTTGGCATGGCTTGCGTTATCTCGCAGGCTGCCATGATGCGGGCCATCAAATCCTCTTCCGACTCGATCGGGGTGTCGTACACGAGGCTCTTCAGGTGCCCCCACAGAAAGAAATCTAGGGGGGTGAGGTCTGGTGACCTAGGCGGCGGCCACTGAACTGGTCCAGTTCTCCCAATCCAACGCTCTCCAAATGCTGAAGGTGGTTGTGAGCAGCAATGCTGCAGTGAGCGGATGCCCCGTCTTGTTGGAACCACATCACTTGACGAAGAACAAGTGACACCTCTTCAAGCAGGCCTGTTAATACCTCCTCGAGAAACCTGACATAAATAGGACCATTCAGGCGTGGGGGCAGCATGTATGGCCCAATAAGGTGATCGCCAATGATGCACATCCAGATATTTATTCCAAACTTTTCCTGATGACGGGATTCAAATATTTTGCGAGGGTTACCTTCGGCCCAGACATGAGAGTTCTTGGAATTAAATGTACCCTCACGAGTGAAACATGCCTCATCGGAGAACAAAACAGTGGCAGGGAACTGGGGATCGACGGCACATCTCTCAAAAAACCACTCCGCGAAAGCCACCCTGCGAGGAAAGTCTGCAGGTGAAAGTGCCTGCATCTTCTGCAAATGATATGGGTACAACTGCTGTTCGTGCAATATCCTCCAGACAGACATGTGATCCTGACCCATTGTATGACCGACAGCGCGGGTGCTCGTTCTTAGGTTTGCTTTAAAGTGAGCCAAAACTTCTTCTTCGAACTCAAGCGTTCGGATTGACCTGGGTCGCCCACTGTCACGCTGTCGATCTTTAAACGAGCCTTCTTCACACAGCCGCCGATGAAGGACGGGAAAGAGTTTTAAATTCGGATGGCGCCTTTACGGAAAGCGCCGCTGATAAATGCGCAGAGCGACCCGACTTTGTCCTTTAGCTTCCCCATATGCGTAATGCATATCTGCAAGCTCCCGCGTAGTAAAACTCTCCATTTTATACTTATAGCACTTACTAACCACGGATCGAAATTTTGAATAAAAACAAAATACTATCAAATATGTAAATAAACATCAAACTCTCAAAGTTGTATTGTTTACTCCATGACCTGCTCCCTAATACATATTTGTGATTTGTGGCATACTTGACCTAATGCAAAAAAGTAAAAACATCAAAGTTGGCCGATTGATACAAAATTTGGTATACGAGCCTGATTTTGAGTTCCTAATAATTTTCTCAAATAAAATTTTTCGCTATCTATTACCGAAAAGGCACTTTACCTACACAGGAAATTTAGGCAACTTCACAGCTAGCACGGAAACGAGGCTTCAGCGGACATGCATTCCCATACTCAAATTACTTTTTTTTTTTTACGAGGGATGAGGAAATGCATTATGCACGCCGGACAGCCCGTACTGACCGGCAGTGTGGGACTCTCACCCACTAAAACCTCACCCCCGTTGTCAACTCTGGCCATAGCGCCGGGAACTCAGAAACCCGCTTGCGCATGACTGCCTGAGAACCCGGCTAGCCAAGTGACACATCCATAATCCATCCATTCCCTTCCTTGTTCCCAGAGCCGACCCACCCTAAATAAAGTAAAATCCGACAAAAAACCCCTCCCTTTATAAACCTGACCGATACCCTGTACGAGTGTATTTGTGTGTGTATGTGTGTGTGTATATATGTGTGTTTGTGTGTGTGTAGAAAGACCCAATACCCTTAAGCCCAACCCTTTTCCGATTGCAGAGTGTAGATACACAAGTGTATCCACATCTACCCCATCCCCTCCCCTTGAAACATGAAAGTATATATACTCAAGTTTTAAGTTCGAAAAACGCGAGAATATACCCCATTATTTACAAGAACCTCCCCCTTATCCCCCCACCACCCTTAATTTCGACTCCGAGACCAAGGAAGTTAGCCGTCCATTCCACAAACAACAGACAACCCACACTCATACTGAGCGACCATGGACAACCCTATCCAGATATAGGGCCCAAACATGGCGATCCATGGCCCCTCCCGCTCACTCGCCCATTCATCATTCACACCAAACACTTGAACTAGAAAACAAGAACAAGTAGCACGAATGACAATGAGACACAAATCTAATACATTAAGTATTACCACAAGGACGAATGAACGAACGAATGAAGGTCGAGAATGAAATGGATGAAACGTGAAATGAAATGAGATGAGTGAATGAAGAACTTACGGTCCGAGATGATGCGAGTGACTCCTGTCACTCCTAACCCGGATCGTCATCCCCGACGGGGGAAGGAGACGACGATATCGCCCTCTCGCGACGTCGTTCCTTTTCCTCCTTGGCTCTCCGCAAAAGCGGAGAAAGTTTTCCAATGGTTGCGCGAGGAAATCATGGCCTCCACCACGTCTGCCAACATGAAATCCCTCTGCAGTCCCAGGGCGGTTGTCAGCCTGAGCCTGTCTTCGTCCCATGCCGGGCATTCTCGCAGAGTATGTAGAGCGTCGTCTTCTTCCCCGCAAAAGTCACAGTCTCGAGTGACACGCTTGCCGATACGGTGGAGAAACCTGGCGAAGCAGCCGTGTCTTGTCATCAACTGTGTTAGATGAAAGGCCATGCTTCCGTGCTCCCGCTCCATCCAAGCCTCGAGCCACGGGACAATGGCCATTTTTGTAAACTCGCCGGGTCTATTTGGCTTTTCCAGATATGTACGCCAATCTTCGTACATTCTGGCTAGTTCCTCCTCTCTTACTTCGTTCCTTCTACCTTTAGTGTAGTCGCCATCTATTTTGAATCTTTTTACCCGATCGTACATCTTCTTCCTAGCAGGGGCTAGGAAGCGCAGTGGCGGCAACCTGGCCAGTAAGAAGGCCGCATTCGCGGAAACAGTTTTGTACCCAGAGATTACTCTCTGGGCAACAGATCGCTCGAGCCTATTTAATGAAGTCAAAAGTTGACTCCTTTTCAGTTCGTCAGCCTAGACTGGCGCACCGTAAAGAACAACGGACATAATGGCGTTCGCGTAGAGCCTCCGCTGTCTTTCGTCAGGACCCTTTAGATTAGGCATAAGCCTATTCAGGGCCCTGACAACCTTACCCGCCTTGTCTTCTATGTACCAAAAGTGGTCGCTGAATGACCATTGGGGGTCAATAAGGACCCCCAGGTATTTGATGCTCGGTGAGAGGTCGATATCGACATCGTTAATCACGATCTGGTTCGGTGTGTCGCCCGCTCTCTCTGCACAAAACAGGATCGCTTCGGTCTTTTCAGTAGCTACTGCCAAACCCAACCTTTGAATGGCGTCTATGACTCTATTTGCAAGTAGACAAGCCCTAACTCTGGTGTGCAACAGATCAGAACCGGTCACCACGATCATGGTATCGTCGGCATAGCATATTATATGGCTTTCATTATTGACATCGTCGTCATCGATTTCGATGTTTAGTATACTATCGAAAGCGATGTTCCACAAAAATGGACCAAGCACGGAGCCCTGAGGCACCCCCGCCTCCATGGGCCTTTCGTGACGTTTACCGTCCCTACCAACAAAACAGATGGATCTGTTACTTAAATATGAGTCTAGAATCCTGCGGATATAATCAGGAAACTCTTTGTGCCTCAGGGCCCCGCGAATGGTCCGCCACGGAACACTATTAAAGGCGTTCCTAATGTCTAGGGATATCGCAAACGCGAAGCCACCGTTGGCTTTCACGGCACGCAAAGCGATCTCCTTAAGCTTGAGGAGAGCATCGCAGGTGGAACGCCATTTGACAAAGCCAAACTGGTTATCCGACAAGCACGAATCACGGTTCGTGCCCTGCCACAAAAGAATTCTATTTACAATAAGGCGCTCGAAGGCTTTGCCGATATTGTCCAAGAGACATATTGGCCTAACTTTAGGCAGTCTACCCTCCGGAGCACCGGGTTTCGATGCCTTAGGGATCAAAACCAAGTTAGCTCTTTTCCACACAGTGGGAAAAACACCTTTTTTAAGGCATTCGTCGAAAATAAGCCTTATCCATTCTAGGATTTTACCCGGCGTCCTCTTCCAGATGATCAGGCCAAATCCATCCGGTCCGGGGGCCTTGGAGGCAGAGGCGGTCTTCTTCGAGATGACATTCGATACTTCATTTAACTGGACACTCCAATCATCCGACCATTCAAAGTCCTCCCAGTTCGTATGGGGGTCTGGTCGATCGTTCTTTGGGAACAGAGAGTCCAACAAATCAGACAAAACATCGGGATCTAACAATTCTGTCAGACTGGGTGAGGCAGCCTTCAACTTTTTGATGACCAACCTGTAGGGGAGGCCCCAAGGATCGTTATCGATTGTGTCAATCAGCTCTTGCCAGGCCTTAGATTTCACCTTGGCAATCTCTGTCCTCAGCTCCTTCCGCTTGAGTTTATACGCCTCACCGAGGTCATCAATCTCCCGCTGATCACGCTGTCTTCTCCTCTTCGCCCTTTGCCAACGTCTTCTTGATTGGATGCAATTGTGTCTGAGGGAAGCCACCGAGTCCTGCCACCAATAAGTCTGCCTGCGCGGCTTCTTCGGTCCTATCCTGCTGGTAGCCGTATCACAGGCCTCCTGCATTATACGGTCCATCCACCTAATCATACCCTGGATGTCGGTGTGGTCTTCCACCTCAGGTTCGAAGCTACTCCAGTGAAGGGCGGCGCTGAACTGATTCCTATTGAATTTCTTAAGATTCCACTTACGGCTTGACGGACGGCCCGGAGGTGGACGAGACCGAGATGTGCTCAGGGCAAACGCGATAAATAAGTGGTCGGATAGAGACTCTAGTTCTTCCTCCACTCGCCAATCCTTAACAAAGGGCAGGATATCGGAGGATACTCACGTAATGTCGACAATGGATGTCCCCTGAGCCCGGACACATGTGGGTCTGTTACCTGTGTTAGCAACCCGTAGATCGCGCTCCGCAGCCCATATGGATATGAGACGACCCCTTCCATCCGTACGCAATGCCCCCCACAAGCAGGCCTTGGCGTTAAAGTCTCCCCCAATAACCAATTTGTCCACCCGATTGGAGAGAACCAGCGAGATCTCGTCCAGGATGGAATTATAGTCCCTTAATCCCAACCTAGGGGAGACGTACACAGAGATAAATAAGTAGTCTCCACAGCCCACCGCAACAAAATTACGGCCCTGCTTGACGAGCAGACATCTCCTGCGAGTAAAATTGGCATCGCAATAGATTGCCGCGAGCCCATCTCTACTCGCGAACCAGTTATCCGAACCTGGCACTGAATAGGGTTCCGACACCAGGAGGACCCCCACATCCGTCTCCTTGGCGTGCTGTATAAGCAGGTCGAGTGACGGCCTGCTCCTGTTTACGTTCGCCTGCAAGAACTTTACTTCCATCATTGCAGGTCCATGGGCTCAGTCCTCCGCTCTGAGACGGCAGAAGAGGAAGGCCCAGCAGCCGTGACAGTATCTTCCTTCCTGACCGGAGCTCCAACGGCTGCACAGAAGTTAGACCCTAACCTATGGTTTGAGGCCTTTCCCGCTATTGCACACAGTTTGCAGCTCGGAGGGGCGCTACAGTTTCTGGCGGCATGACCGCTACCGCCACACCTGAAGCATAGTCCGGTAAAGTTGTCCTTAGACTGGCAGGTATCAGGTGGCCGAACTGCCAACACTTAAAACATTGGGTGGGCCTTGCTCCTAATAGGTCCACTCGAGCCGAAGTCCAACCGATACAGATTTTGCCCCTGCCAGCGATCTTCATCGCCGCATTTAGGGGACACTGCACCCACACGGTGAACAGCCCATTTGTCATGGGTCGAATAACACCGACCTTGACGTCCTCCTCAAGACAACCGCCATGATTGACGACAACGTCTTTGACCTCGACGGTAGATGTCGAGGCGTCCAAGCCAATTAGCCGGATTTCTCCTCGAACCACCGGTCTCGTGACTTGCGCTTCGTCTTTAAGCACATCGCATAATTTATCTTTAAGCGCAACCGCTTTCCGCGCGCTGTCCGGGCCGATGACTTCGATGATCATCCCCCCATTTGCTGCCCTCCTCACCTTAGTGCGATCAATTTCCAGGTCCTTTAAGGAGATCGACTCACGCGCTTTCTTCAGAGCCTCCGCATATGAGAACTCTTTTTTATGACCCGTGATCATAACTGCCGACGTCTTAGGCGGCTTACGAGTCATATTTTTCCGAGTCCTCGGGATGCTCTCCTTACTCGGTCCCGCGCTGTTCTTGTCTTGGCCGCGCTGATCCCTCCTAATCCTGTCCTCGCCTCTCTCCTTACGGACTTCAGTCCAATCCTGTGTGTTCCTCGGTGTGCCTCCATCGTCCTGCCCTTTGTCCTTGTCCGCCGATCTAGGAGGCGCAAGTTGAATATTGCTGACAACCTTGACCTTAATTTTTGGTGTACGCTGAACAGGAACTCTTTGGGGCAACGGCCTAGGGTTAGCGCGTTGCTTATCGCTATTGGTCCCGCTATCCTCTGTGGGCTGACGTTTCAGCTCTGCTCTTTGCCTAATTAGGTTTCTAATTTGGCTGTTTATCTCTCTAGTTTTATTCTCCACGTTCCTGTCTTTGGACGAAGGAAGAGTTGACTGAGAAGAAAGGGAGGGTTTAGATTCCTCCACTATCCCTTTGGTGGAACTTTCCACAGGAGGAGTGTCCATTTTAGACCTATTAGAGACAGCCTTTGTCGGCGGATCGTCCATAAGGAGAGAGGGCGATTCGCACACGGTTTCACCTTTCTTCTTTTTATGTCTCCACAACATAATTCTTTGCGACTCTCGAGATTTCCTTCTGTCTTCCTCTGCCTCCTCAACTCTATCCTTGAGGTCAGAGATTTCCCTGCGTAAGGTGTCCACTAGAGACCTCATGTCTTCTAGTTCCCTCTTAATCACTACCTCATTTAGCTTTAGGGTTTGGACTTCATCCGTGAGTTCACGGTTTTTAAGCCTTAATAGGGCCGGGTCCCCAGATGCCTCAGCCTTATATACTAGGGTGTTAATAATCTTTTTGGCCCTTTTCAATTTTTTCTTCATCCGGCCGCTCACTTGGCCGTTGATATTAGGGCTGTTTTTTCTTTCGCTTTCCACGTCATTAATACACTCAAGACCAAGGGATCCGGCTGCCGTCGCTCCCATAGCCCTTAGTTCCTCCGGGGCGAAGTTGGAATTTTCGTCCTTGTCCTCCGATAAAGTGAGCGACTTTCTACGGACTCTGCTCTTCCTTTTGCCTTTATTTGATCCTTGGCTTGTATTCGCTTTAGGAGCTGTCTCCAAATCCGAATCCTTTCTAGGTGATGATTTGCTGCTCGACCTTCTTATAGGTGCCTTCTTTTTGGGCCTGAGTTTTCTGGCCGAACCAGCATCTAGCTGTTGAGTCCCCGTGATCTCTAATTCGGAATTTTCGTTGGCTCCCTCTTCGCGCTCCATAACCCAGTCGCTATCAGCGGACACACTGGCCGAGGAGATCTCCTCCACTCGGTCATCCACTTCTATGGGTTTTCGTTTCCTCGTTCTAAGCTTCCTCAGAATTACGCGCGGAGCCCTTTGAGTGCCGGAGGTACCAGGCTTGTCTTCACTAAAAGCATCAGGAGACACCTTCTTTGCTTTCCTTTTCGTACCAGTGGTAGGAGTCGAAGCTGCCACACTTGCTTCCTGATGTAACCGAGGCACAGCCTCCATTGCTGAGAGGCAGTCTACGAAAGTGAGTTCCAGAGGATCTTTCTCTGCCTCCGTCTCAACGGTAGCCCTTTCAAACTCCTCGCCCTTTGGCAACGAGGAAGTAGACCCTTCGCCAGATGAAGACGGGGGAACCTCAGGGACCGTAGGGCCCTCCCGCCTGCCACTGGGGCTCCGAAACCCCTGTGACGGTAAGTTTATTTCGTTTTCATTGTCCATTTCCATTGCGTGAGTCGTTTGGCCACTTATTCGGGTGGATCCCCCCCTAGGACAGTTGGCTTCGCTACGCCTACGAGCCCGTCCTGCCCGATCAAAATCCTGCCAGCTGACACCATGGCCTTTTGGTGCAATGATATTTGTGAGAGCCGATTCAGCGGCGGCATCCATTTCCAGCAAACTGGCGGTTTTGCTGGATATTTCTGAATTTATTCGGACAATGGAATCCTCGATTCTTAATATTTCCTCGACTAACAGGTTATCGTCGAGGTCTTTATCTGGTTGTTCTTCGGATAGAGCCATTGGTAGGCTCAATCGAGATAGCGTCAAGTCCTGTGTTGAAATGACATCATCACCTCTAACGATGCTTGGCGAGCAATCAATTCCTCCCAGCGAAATCAGGGAAAGCGACAACCCTTCATTTATGACAGTCGAGACGCTTGAATTGTTAGGCAGGGATTTAAGCGCCTTTATCTTCGAGTGTAGATCTAAGATGTAACTATTCTGCCAGTCTACCTTGGCTGCCAAGAAATTGCGAGCCAGCTCCATTGTAACCGCAGTCGAGAAAAGTCTGTCGACATGAACGGATAAAGCTCTAACAGCCCGAGACACGCTATCCTGGTAGTCGGGTGGAGCGCCATCCTCGAGAGAGGCTAAGACGTAAAAGATTGCCTCTCGGATTCCGGGGAAGATCATTGTTCTATCTGTATTAGGCCCTAAGCTTGATGACGACACGGGGGGGTCAGGGACCGTAACCCCCCTCGCGCCGAGCTCTGAGACCTCCGAGCTCCTCTGAGCTGGTAAGTTTCTTCTTCCGTTGTTGTTCATCCATGAAATAGATTGGCCGGTTGTATGATAATACTGTCGGGTCCGGCCATACCCGGGGGGGGGTGGCGGAGCACAAGCATCACCGCAACATATATACAATCTTATATGTACATGACGTAACATAATATAATACAGTATAAACATTACAAACCATTTAAATTGTAAAAACGGTAATTTGTAAATATTGCCAAATTCAATAGCAGAATTCATATAATTTACATATTATATGAATAATTAATTTCTAGGTAACATACATGTTCAGTTCAATTTTGGATATGACTGTCTATTTTACAAAATTTGAAAATTCAATTTCCACGCCAAACTATTTACAAATATACAATTATTCCGGCATAGGTAGGTATGTAAATTATTCTCTAAAAGCCTCTAATCTTGAAAATTAACAATTTAAAATATTTAGAAAATTTTTGAAAATTTCCAAAAATTTCTTATCTTATCATATGGGCAACTTTTTTATGAGCATAAAAATGCAAACAGAATATTGAAATCTCAAGTAGTTATCGAGATATAATGTTTTAAAAATTGCACCGACACTTTCTATAGGAGTGTCTGTGGACCCATCCGAGTCGACTATCATGTATTTAGGTCGTCTATGACTGTTCACAAGGGAGAAAACTCGACTTTATCAATTATACCTGCGAGTCTCCCACCTAGGTAATATTTCATATTCTCAGTCTGATTTAGTAACTTACTAGATCAGGTTACATGCGAATCAGCCTTAGTGTGGACGCCATTTCGTGGACTATGACGTCAAAGAGCATGCTCTCGCGTTCAGTAGTAACACTCAAAGCAGGCAATATTTTCAGCAACAATTAGTGCATCCAAGTGGTTTAATAAGTTAATGAATAAAATGTACATATATATATAGAGTTATAATCAACCTATCCATCTTCCTAGATCTGTTTAAATACACAAGTGCATGTGACAGCTGTGTTCAGTGCAACAAAGTCAATTAGTTAATAATTATAACCTTAGTTTGCATTTAGAATATTCAGAACAATTCATTAGAATATTTAAAGAAAGAGAAAAAGAATAAGCAGTAACTGTAATGTCTATATATATACTATCGATTAGTTACTATAACCTTTAAATTAGAGTCAAAAATAACATTAGCTGATTAATGAATAGAGTAAGATAATAATTCATAATAAACTGAAAATACCTCACATAGTTGATTATTATATAATACAGTACCGGTTACCAATCAGCTAAACATCACAAATCATATAGACATTCAAAATGCCAAAGTAATAAAGTAGTCAACTAGTGACAGCATCCTTGTGTAATAAAATCTATTAAATCCTATACTTGATCAATCGACAACAATAATACAGTATATGACATGAAATGCATTAAATAAATAAAGGAAGTTATTCAAAAGATCAAATCTTTACTCAACAAGTGAGGTAGAATATAAATATATATATAACTTTCCAATCACTCAGATATTAGATCATAGCAGAAAAAGAAAAATAAATTGAAGTAAATAACAATGAAATATTACTCCTTATGCACTTCTTCCTTAGAAAGAAACACACAGTACATAAATAACTTTAATAAATTCATATTACAAGTCGTGAAATAATAAATAATATATAAACCTCAGTATGTACAATAATAACAGACCGCAGTCTAAGCAGACAGTAATATGGTTCTAAAAGAACATCGTTTCTCCTCATCAAACGTAAATTAACACAAGCATCGTCTTAAAAGTTTAATATATAGTTCAAATTAAGCTGAACAATAGGATCATACGTGTATTTTGTTCAAAAGTTAGATATACACATTTGCGATGCTATATACTCTCAATTGAAAATTACATATTAATGTAAATATCATTTTACGTCACTAAAAACGAAACAACCCAGACATCGTCTTAAATAATTAATATATAGTTTAAATTATGCTGGACAATAAGACCATATACATATATCAATCTAAATTTAAGTATAAACAATTTCGATGTCAGAGACCCTCTCTGCAAAGAATTCTATATCCATAAGATATTATTTTCGCCATTCAAGACATACTAATTCAGGCATCGTCTTAAATAGCCAATACAAAGTATAAATTATGCCAAATAATAAAATTATATACATACATCAACTCAAATTTTGTTATAAACAATACCTATATCAGAGACCCTCTCTATGAAGAAATATGCATCCATAAAGTTCTATTATTGCCATTCAAAGCGCATTGACTCGAATATCGACTTAAATAACTAAATATATAGTTTCAATTATGCCAAACAATAAGACTATATACATATATTAATCTATAGTTAAGTATAAACAATACCGATGTTTGAGACCCTCTTTATAAAGAATTCTATATTCATAAGAATATTGTTTTCCACCATTCAAGGCATACTAATTCAGGCATCGTCTTAAATAGCCAATATACAATTTAAATTATGCCAAATAATAAAATTATATACATACATCAATTCAAATTTAGCTATAAACAACACCTATATCAGAGACCCTCTCTATATGCAGAATTATACACAATAAAATACTATTTTTCGCCATTCAAAGCGCACTGATTCGAACATCGGCTTAAATAACTAAATATATAGTTTAAATTATGCCAAACAATAAGACTATATACTTATATATATCTATAGTTAAGTATAAACAATACCGATGTTTAAGACCCTCTTTATAAAGAATTCTATATTCATAAGAATATTGTTTTTCACCATTCAAGGCATATTAATTCAGGCATTGTCTTAAATAGCCAATATACAGTTTAAATTATGCCAAATAATAAAAATTATATACATACATCAATTCAAATTTAGCTATAAACAACACCTATATCAGAGACCCTCTCTATAAGAAGAATTATACACCATAAAGTACTGTTTTTCGCCATTCAAAGCGCACTGATTCGGACATCAGCTTAAATAACTAAGTATATAGTTTAAATTATGCCAAAGGATAAGGCTATATACATATATTAGCTTAAAATTAACTATAAATAATAACGATGTCAGAGACCCTCTCTGCAGATCGTAAATCCATAGTGTTCCGTGGCATAACAGCTTCTCCGCTGTATTCAGCGTAGATTAGACTAGGCATCTGTGAGAGCCAGTAGTATCTTATATAAGAAAGATAATTTCCAATACAGATTGACACCTAAATCAAAGTAAATAATAAATACACAATCAATAATTATCAATAATCAATTATTATAACGCACATGCTTAAAAGTTATAGAATATAACCTAACTGTAATCTGTGTATATAATACACCATACTATGATATCTACAGGCTTCCTAACTTAATATGTACATAAATAATTATAAATATAATTGTAAAATACTTAAATATGTTAAACCATACATACTTATTATAACTTTCTAAGAATAATCCAGTATTCAATAGACAAGCATCTTAGCAGCTACATCCTTAGATAACCATAATAGAGGCGACCGGAGTCGTGCTCTCACACATTGATGTTAATAATATTATAACAAATTACCGCACTAATGAATTGACTGCTTAAATAAAACAGCAATAATAAAATAGGCATCAATGTAACATAATGAGCACAGAGCCGTCTCACATGTTGCACACCAGAATCAGAGATTGACTAGGCATAGATTAAAATAGACTAGACTAGAAACCAGTACTATTACTAGTCCATAAAAACTATAAATAACTAGGAATAGAAAAGACTAAATCTACCGGGTAGAAAAGTAATTCTCTGTAATTGTGAGAGAGAACGATAGGCACACGTCAGCCGTACAACAACAGCTTAAAAATTAATATAGCAGTCGACTAAGAAAATTAATAAACAAATACACAATAATTAATTTTTAATTGACCTGACTGGCAAAGATTTTTATTAATTTCACTACGTTTCGACCCTTGGTCCGGGTCCTTTTCAAGTGTACTAAAAGAATAATATTACATTAAATCTGACAAGAATCAATTACAAGCCATTACATAAGTACTACGCTACTGTACATTTACCTTAAATAAAATTTAAAAATGAGTCAGCCCATGATATTGTTATAGGGCGAGTTCTTCGGTACGTCTCGCGTAAAGCAACGAAACTGTCAAACTAATGTTAAGATTACTAAATAAACACATCACAAATGACTCATAAACAACAAGCTAACGTAGTGAAATTAATAAAAATCTTTGCCAGTCAGGTCAATTAAAAATTAATTATTGTGTATTCATTTAATACTGGCGACTCATATGAAATTTATTCCTGTTTAATAAGCAAAGATTAGTCGCAAATAAGTCTATGATAATAATCGGAATGCTAGGATCTTCGCTAAATATATAATAAAGACCCAAAGCACTCTAAATGTGACGAAACGGTGCACGCGAGATTACAGGTCAATAGCACTGCGGCCACCTGTCATTTACATCCAGTCTTGTGGAACGTAAATCAAGACTTAATATATATATAATCATTAACACAATTAGAATAATAGCGCAATAGACAATAATAATATACAATTAAATTATGTACAGCTTATATACATTGTACAAAATAAGAGAATAAATTGAACAAGAGTAACGGACAAAATATTCCCTTTTACTCTTACTTTCATTTCATTAAATTCTATAGTTCGCAATAGAATTGTCCATTAGAAATTTAACATAATGTCACAAAACGCATCACAAACACATAAAAATAGTACTCACTTAGAGAATACACATAATAATATCTACATAAGTAAAAATTGACTACGTGTAACGGCCAGTGTAACGTGTCATAAACAGGCCACGTAATGGCCGACGCCTCGTGCACGAAGATCGCATCTTTGACGGCCGAATACGCAGCAATCCTCGTAGAATCAAACAAAATTTATACAAAATCGTGAATAACGCCACCAGATATATACACTTATAATAAAATATGTCGCGGCAAACTTATTTGTACTACTGAAAAAGATAGTTTTTGGCGGAGCTCGGCCCCGCCCATCTATACTCGATGCCGGCTCCGCCAAGCCCCCCATACTCAAATTACTTATATCAACCCCCCTACAAGCACACAAAGCACACAAAGTCTGTCCCCATCTTTTTGTTACACCCTGTATATACTGTGACGTTGCCGTCCCGCGCGCGTCCGCCGAGTTCCTCCCTAATCGCGTCAGGCGAGAAATTCCGAGAACCGTGCCGCACTCTCCAAAGAGGCGTTTTGTTATCGTTTTAATTTCGAGTCCTATAGGATTCTATTTTTATTTATTTTATGATACGAGCGAATGAATACGGAGGCGATTGAGGCGGAGGCGAAACCAGAGGCACGGCTAACGACAAAATCCTGTGGAGAACACGGCAGGATAGCGAGCACAAATCGAGAGCGGCGAACGCGGAGCACGAGCCGGGAGGAAAAAGCAGAGGCAAGGCCCGTGGCATTCTATCGGAGAGAAGGCAGCGGTGGAAACTTTGCGATGGCCCTGTCGAACGGGCCGTACGAAAATTTTCGGCAATATAGCGGGTACCTGCGCCTCCGACACGGCCTTGGAATTGTCGCTTACCGGTGTTGTCGCGTGCCGTCGCGTGCCGTCGCGTGATTGGCCGCGATAACACGCACCCCGCGTGCGCAGCATTGGGGAAGGCCCCGAGCCATCGACCCTGGATCGAGAGAATCCGAGAGACAGCCTGTCGCGACCTGTGTGCTAGCGAGGACCTCGGCCTACCGTTACCGTATTGCCGTTCCGCGCACAATTACCGAGAAGGACGAATCGTTGCCGCCTTGCTGGGTTTGAGAGGAACAAAGTGCCGGTGAGGTTGCCCTCCACAAGATAAGCCACGTACGATCGCGTCCGGAATCGCGTCATTCTGTCGTCGTCGTTGTAATTTTCGTGATTTTTGGTGTTCGGGCTAAGTCCCTCAATTATTAAAGTTCTTAGTGCCGCAGCTACGACGACAAGTGATCTCGATCCCCGGAGCCTGCAGAGCACAGGCCTCGTATAGTGTATTTATTGTTGAGATTTCGCGATCGCTCTAACGAAGTATCGTCGCTCTGGAGATTCGCGTCGCGATTTATTTTTTTTGTTTGTTGTATGTAATTAAGCGTCGTGGGAGCTTGTCGAAGTATGTAGTGTGAATGTGATAGAGTGATTGAGCGTCGCGTCCGACGCGTGTGATTGCGTGAACCGCCTGTAAGGCGTGAATGCGTGTGAGAGAATTGCGTCGCGTTGCCGCCTTTGTCGGCGTCTCGATTTCGCTTACTCTTCGCGGCGGTATCGATAATTTTGCTACGACTCCATGCGGCTGGCGACGCCGTTGTTAACAAAAATCGTCGTTGCATCCGGAAGTCGGGAAATGTCCGATTTATAATTTCACGTCGTTGTCAAAAAACCCAATCCGTCGGATCGAACATCCAGTCTCGTAGGCGAATCGTTGCCGCCGAGCGGGGCGAAAGTGAATGCTTACGTGTCTTTATTATCTCGCCTTGTCTCGCGAATCTTATTGTTCGCAAAGATTATGTGTACAGTTTATTCTCGCATTGTTTTTAGTCGGGTTTAATATTGGTTAATAGTATTAATTCTGTCCGCCGAACTTCTCGCTCGGGGATAGCAATATCGTTCATTTTTCGATTTTTTTACGATTGTTTCTTTTCACCGATTTATTCACTCTCAATTAGCTATTTCTTATTTCTCACGAACCGGTTATCATCCCGTATCTCTACTTCTTTCTTTTATTAATTCTGTAATTAACCAAATTCCGGCATTTTGCCTCGTTTTTTTCTATTATTTTCAACTGCTTATAATTACCTAATCGTTTGTAATAAACCCGGCTTTATTTATATTATTTATTCGCTTTTTCTTTTTCTTGTGTGTACGTCCGTTACTGTCTGTATTGTTTGCTCGTTTTTAGTGTCTACTGTGTCTGTCGCCTCTTGCAAAATTTCGCGTTCCGTCAACCAACACCCTGCCCCTCTGCCGTTAGGCGAGCTAGCCCGCCCGTGACGAATCCTGATAATTAACGTTCGCGTAATTTTGTTGATATCGCGAATTGACGCATGAGAGACCGCGTCTGGCGCCCAATCTTCGGTTTTCGCGTTAGATACTCGGTTTTCGAAACGGCACGCGCGGAACTCCTATCAACCCGTTCCTTTTCGGCGCGTTATCATTTCCCCTGATCCTTTCGCCCTTTTTGTCGGCGACTTTCCCGTTCGACTCTCGCGTTCAACGAGGAAACTCCCCGTCGTTGGCGCAAAAGAGAAGATCCGCGCGACGGCGAGAGCGGGACGGCAACAAAGCCCGTTCACACCGGGAATATAAAGTCATTGCAATACATATACATATACTATACATATTAATCAATCCACGCAATTATCTTCCGAACTATGCGTTGTTTGAAAAAATGTTTCAAATAGAACTTATTCTGTTTCAAGGGAGACATCTTATTATGGAGACAAATCCTATCTAGGTGGAGGTGCCTCAGAGATTTCAAGATGACCTTTGTTTCTTTAAATGGAATCACCCTAATTTTTTTACATAAATAGATTTTTCGCAATTTTTGACATAAAAAGTTATAAGGGTAGGATGGCCAAGAAGTGGCAAGTTTACGAGATTTTTTATACTTTAATTTAGCATAATTTTACATAAACTATGAAAGATCTTGTCAAATATTCATTTTTCGATTACATACCTTACCTTACCTTAATACTTTTATGCACAAAATAATGAGAGGAATCAATTGGTGTAAAGAAAACACATAGTTGTTTTTAAGAAAAAATATGTAGTAGCTATATGCAAATTATATATTTTTTTTATAGTTCGGCAGATAATTGCGTGGATTGATTAAAATGGCCCACCCTGTATACATATATTTACAGGGTGTCCCATTTTAATTGTGCACCCTAATTAACATCTCAGAAAGTGGTCGGATGAAAAAATGTTTTAGACAAAAGTTGGATTTTGAGGGGGACATCTGACGGCAACCTTGAGCTTATCGTAGATGACCTTGTTCAAGGTGATTTTAAGGTCAATTTTAATTTTTTAAATGGAATGTTTTGTTTTCACACCGGAAATCGATAGAGGAGGAAATTTTACGTTAAAAACATAAGGTACCATGTGGGGTCAGATTGACCACTAAAGGTCATATGAAGGTCCTCTTGCTTTCTTGTATGTAAATTAGTTTGGTAAACGAAAACTGATAGTTCTGGCTAATCAAGATCGGTAAATGATCCAGCCAGTCAAGGCAAGATCCGGTCATGACCCAGTCAGTCAAGGCAAGATTTGAGCATGACCCAGCTAGTCAAGATCCAGACAATCGGATTTGTTAGTTGTCATTTGTTTCATTGAAAGAAATGACAATCGCACTTTCACGACTGTTACAGTTTATTTGTTGTAGGCAACACAGACAGACGCACATTATCATCTATTGACTTTGTCTTGGTATGATAGAAACTTTCGGTATTTTTGCGAAGTTTCTTTTATTTCCTTATAATTATGGCCGATTATCCACCAAATGAAATTGTGGACATGATTCGCATTTTGGGTGAGGCCAGGATAATTACTCGGCAGCAGAAAGGCTTTATGCTAAAAGATTTCCAGACAGACGCCATCCTGATAGGAGAGTAATGAAGAAAGTTTGCCACAGAGCTGAACAGGGCATTCTTAGAAGAATACGTCGAAAATCGGGTCCTAATGGTCACATCATTGGTTGTCTTAGGTGCCGTTGTTTTGTATCCTCAAATCTCTACGAGACAAATTGAGAAGCAACACGGTATACCAAAATCAACAGCCAATCGTGTGCTTAAGGCCAACAAGTTCTTCTCATACCACATTCACCTAACCCAGCAATTGGAAAAGAGGGACTTCCAATGCCGTGTACGTTTTTGTAACTGGGCTCGAGAAAAAATCCGAGAAAACCTCCGGTTCGTTGCTGATATGCTCTTTTCTGATGAAGCCACGTTCAGTAACAGAGGGGGCATTAATACACGTAACTGCCATTATTACTCAGATGTTAATCCACATTGGCAGAGAAGTGAAAAGTTCCAAAGGCAGTGGCCCATTAACGTCTGGACAGGCATTCTGGGAAATGTTATTGTTAGTCCATATTTCTCTGAAGGAACGTCAATACGGCAAACTACCTAACATTTCTTCAACATGACCTGCCCAACCTCTTGAGACATGTCGACAATGACGTGCTCAACAGAATGTGGCATCAACAAGACGGAGCACCGGCTCATAGATCTCGAGCCTACAGAATATTTAAACGTAAGATTCCCGAATAGGTGGATTGGTATGGGCAGTCGAATTCAAGAATGGCCCTTAAGATACCCGACTTGACGCCTCTAATTTTTAATTCTGGGGCTACATTAAAGATCAAGTTTATTCGGAGAAGCCTACGACTGTAAAAAATATGAAAGATTGCATCAGAGAAACATGCAGAAATATTGATGCAGGTATTCTCCAAAAAGTTAGGGATGATTTTCAACGTAGACTGGAACTATGCATACAAGTGAATGGCCAGGTTTTCGAATACTTTAAGTAATTGAACGCAAACTTAGATCTTGCTTTGTCTTGCTGGATCATGCCCGGATCTTGCCTTGACTGGCTGGATCATGTCCGGATCTTGCCTTGACTGACTGGGTCATGCCCGGATTTTCCCTTGACTGGCTGGGTCATGCCCGGATCTTGTTTTGACTGGCTGGGTCATGCCCGGATCTTGCTTTGACTGGCTGGATCATGCCCGGATCTTGCCTTGACTGGCTGGATCATTTACCGATTTTGATTGGTCAGAACTATCAGTTTTCGTTCACCAAACTAATTTACACACAAGAAAGCAAGATGACCTTCATATGACCTTTAATGGTCAATCTGACCCTACATGTTACCTTATGTTTTTAACGTAAAATCTTCTTTTCTATCAATTTCCGGTGTCAAAAACAGGTCATTCCATTTGAAAAATTAAAATTGACTTTGAAATCACTTTGAACATGGTCATTTACAATAAGCTCGAGGTCGCCGTCGGATGTCCCCCTCAGAACCCAACAACTTTTGTCTAAAGCATTTTTTCATCCGACCACTTTCTGAGATGTTAATCGGGGTGCACAGATAAAATGGGACACCCTATATACAAGGTGTGACAATTTAATTCCCGGAATGCACCTTTCGAAAATATAGTTGTAGAACTGTACACTAATGGCTACTGTCGCCTTCAAAGTACTCCCCTTGTGCATCTATACATTGATTTAGACGGCGTTCCCATTTTTGGAAGCAAGCCTGGAAGTCATTTTCCGGAATACTCTTGAGTACCTGTCTCACATTCTGTTTGATATCAGTTATATTGAAAAATCTTCGTCCCTTCAGCGTATCTTTTAATTTTGGAAACAGCAAAAAATTACAAGGAGCTAAGTCAGGTGAATATGCAGGATGATCTAATTGAGTAATCGCTTTTTTGGCTAGAAAGTCTCTGACAGTGAGCGCACTGTGACTTGGTGTATTGTCATAATGAATGATTTATTTGTCAGGCCACAATTCGTGTCTTTTCCTTCGAACAGAATCTCGTAATCTCTTCAGCACTTTCAAATAGCATTGTTGGTTGACTGTTTGTCCCTGTTTAATAAATTCTTGACTATTCCTTTGTGATCGAAGAAACACACTAGCATGGTCTTAATTTGTGAGCGTGACTTGCGTGCTTTTTAGGGCGCGGTGAACTCGGAGATTTCCATTGCATGCTCTGACGTTTTGTTTCTGGGTCATACTGGAAGCACCAAGTTTCATCACCCGTAATTACTTTCGGAAGTAGGTGGAGATTTGAAGAAAGATCAGTCGCAACTTCAACCCGACGCTGCTTCTGTTCATCCGTCAAGATCATAATTTTGCGAGGCATAAATTTTGCAGATATTTTTCTCATGCTTAATTCTTTAGTTAAAATTAGCCTAACTGTTTCTCGATTAATCTGCAATTCTTCAGCTATCAATCTCACACTTAATCGTCGGTCAGACCGTATCGCATCTCGCACTCTGTTAATATTAGCGGGGGTCATCCCTCGCATCTTCTCGACCATCTTTAAATCTCTTATGCCACTCAAACACACTCGACTTTTTCATGGCATCTTTTCCATATGCCACTTTCAACAGTTCTAATCTTTCAGTAGCGCTCTTACCGATTCTCGCACAAAATTTGATGTTAATACGCTGCTCTAAATTTCGATCGCCCATTTTTACGCCAAAGTGCATACGCAGATATCTGTTACCGTCTCAATAGTTAACAAAGAATTGGCTCTATCAGCTTGAAATTTGTGCACGTATTAGTTCAAACATGTTCAAACACGAATACTTACGTGATTTGAATATAAGAACGTCGCGGGCGACACTACGCGGCCATTCCGGGAATTAAATTGTCACACCTCGTATATATAGCATACATTGAGTCATAAATATATCTATTTGTAAGAATCGAGAAAATCCTAATATTGTCTATATTTCAGCATATTTTCTTCTTAAATATTTAGTTTGCAAAATCGAGATTCAAGTATAGTTATTCCCGCTTAATATTTCCTTTTAATATTGCGATCATATTTTTAGCGATAAAATGACAAATTATTGATGTTAATCAAGATATTTTTATTTTTAGGAATGTCTAAATGACTAAACTCGCACTATTGGACCGGCATAGGAGGCATGATCTTTATGGAGATGTAGATGTAATGCTAAAGATTTCTGCGAACATATTGAACATAATTGTATATCATCCTGTCACAAGCTCCAGTAAATACAGTTACGTGAGATTAATCTTATTAGTATAAACCCAGTATTATTTTATCGTTGAGAAATACACAAATGCACATAGAGAAATAAAAATGCATACATAAGATGTATACAGATGCTGTTATGTAAGCGACACAATAATCTACTTCGTAATATAAAGAATAGACAAATATAATTCTTGGATTATCAAATTAAAATAACTTGTCGAGTGTTAAATCTATGTGTTCCTGTGTGTATAGAAATAAATAAAGATGTTTATTTTGCAGTAATGGATGTTAATTATAAGTTGTAATATCAATCATACGAGTTTATAATATACGAACATACATCGTGTTTTTATCCAGGATTAGTGAAAAATTACAATAAAATCTTTAAAATTTAAAATACACATTTATCCAAGTATCAAATATTTTATCACAGACTGTAGTAAACTTGTGAATGAGCTCGCAAACAGTGTGTACTGGTGAACAATCGATTAGACTGGCGAATTTAAACATATATTGCAATAAATGTCATCTATGAAAATTTTAATATTTCTACATAATTCTGTTTTGCGTTACAATGCTACTAGAAATATAATAGCTTTCAATAAGGCATAATTGGCAGTATTTAGCATGCATTAACATAACATTTTAATAGCCAGATAAAAGGATTATTTTTTGTGTCATATCAATTACAACTGTTTAAAGTATTCGTTTGAAATGTGTAAATGTATAAAATGTAACGTAGTAATACATCTCAGGATTGTAACATAATTGGTAATATAAAAATATGTCAAAGTATGTAAAAATATGTAATATAAAAAGGAATGAAAAATATGATGAAATATATATATACATATATAGAAAATGAATAAAATAAATATAAAAAATATTTCAAAATTGTGTACCTGCAAAATTTCAATAAATTATTAAAATTTTAATTTTTAAAATAAAATATTTTCACTCTGAACTTTATATATCTAGACTTTTTATATGGCGCCTCACAGTCCTTGAGCGATCTGACACATAGTCGCAATAATTGCACTGAAATAACTGAAAAAATAAACGCATAATTTTTATTAAAATTTTTAAATAAAATAATTACTTAATTAAGTTGCAGGAGACTTCCGTTTCCGGTGGGATAGAGCTAAAGTAACAGAAAGTGTGTGCGAGTTAAGGGAGCGAGAGAGAAAGTTTTTGAAAAGTGAGAGAGTGAGTGGAGAGGGTGAGAGGAAGAGAGGGGCGAGAAGTGTACGGGGGAGCAGAAATGGAGGTAGCGGTGGAGGGAATAGGAAGGTAGAGGAGAGAAAAGGCAGGCACGTGGCGGCAGAAAGGCGAGAGCAAGGAGCTGAAAAATACATAGAGAGGCGGCGAACAGGTAGGAACGGAGAGAGAGCTGGGAGCATAAAGTAGGTAGAGGGGCGACTCGAAGGAAGGAAGCAGGGACCAGAAAGTAGGTAGAGGGGAGACTCGAAGGAAGAAGTGAGGCAGGGAATAGAGAACAGGTAGAAGGGAAACTAAAGAAGTGATAAGAGAGATAGGTAGAAAGCGGCGAGAGCAGATAGAGAGGATGGAAAAGGTAAAAAACAAAGGGACAAAGATAAAGATAAAGTTAGGAGAAGAAGGAAAAAAGGGAGCGAAAAGAAGGGGGAGCACGGGGAATATTGAAGAAATTTGGAAAAGGAAAAGAGAAAAGATGGAGGAGGGGGAAGGGGAAAAATGGGTAGAAGAGGGTTGGGCTTTCAAGGAAGGGAAAAGGGTGATGAGATCGCCGCAAAGAGGAGTAGTTGAGGGAGAAGGAGGAGAGGGTAGATGGTGGAAAGAGATAAAGTAAGATTGGAAGAAAGAACTGAAGAATGGGATAAGAGAAGTGAAAGAGATGTTGAGGGAGGAGTTGAGAGGGCATATGAAGGAAATGAGAGAAGAGATGGAGATAATGGTAGAGAGGAAGATTGGGGAAAAGGAAGAGAAATGGAGGCAGGAGAAAGAAGAAATGAGGAAAAGAATAGAGGAACTGGAGGAAAGGATGAAAGATGTGGCGACGAAGGGGGAAGGGAAGGGGGAGGAGGAAAAAGGGAAAGGGATGAAAGAAAGAATAAAAAGAATAGAAATGAGGGAGGAAAGGAAAGAAAGGGAGGAGAGAAGAAGGAACATAGTGATAAAAGGATTAAGGGGAGGAGAGAAGGAAGTAGAAAGGAGAGTAGGAGAGATCTTAAAAGAGCTAGGGATAGAAACGGAGGGAAAGGAAAAGAGATACGTGGGAGGGAGAAAAGAGGGGGAGAAAGGGATAGCAATAATAAAATTAAACAGTGTAGAGGAAAAGAAAGAAGTAATGAGGAAAAGAAGAGATCTGAAAGATAAAGAGGTGAGAATAGACGACGATCTAACGTGGAAGGAGCGAATGATGAAAAGGAATTTGGAGAAAATAGCGTGGGGGGAGAGAGGAAGGAACAAAAGTGTCTGGGTAGGATATGGGAAGATACAGATTGACGGAAAATGGTGGAGATGGGAAGAAGAGGAGGAAAGACTAAGGGACGATGAGGGGAAGATATGGAGGGAACAGGGGGAAAAGAGGGAAGGAGAGGGGAACGGAAAGGGATAGAGAGAGGAAAGAGCAGAGAGGAGGAGGAGCAGGGAGAAGGGTGGAGGGTAGCTTTTTGGAACGTAGCGGGGGTGAAGAATAAAGATAGTGATTTTTGGAGGAGGTTAAGAGGATGGGAAGTAGTGGTTATGACGGAGACTTGGATAGAGGAGAAGGACTGGGAAAGGTTAAAGGAAAAATTACCGAAAGAGTTTGTTTGGAAATCACAAATGGCCAAAAGAAGGAATAGGAAAGGAAGAGCGGTAGGAGGGATATTACTAGGGGTGAAGAAAAATTTAACAATGGTAAGGGTGGAGGAGGAGGAGGAAGAGGGGAAAATAGTATGTAAGATAAAAAGGGAAGAAGAGATGTAGAGAATAGTAGGGATATATGTGAACGGGGATATGGGAAAGAAGCTAAAGGGGATAATGGAATGGATGGAGGAAGGGGGAGAAGAGATAAAGACAATAATAGGGGGGGATTTCAACGCGAAGACTGGGGAAGAAGGGGGATGGCGGGAGGAAGAATCGGAGGAAGAAGTTAAGGGGAGGAGGTCAAAGGATAAGAAAATGAATAAAGATGGAAAGATGCTAGTAGAATGTTTAGAAGAAAGGGGATGGTCAATACTGAATGGGAGTGCGGCAGGAGATGAAGAGGGAGAATTCACGTATACAGGGGGAAGGGGAGATACGGTAATCGACTATATACTGGGGAACGGGGAGATAAGTGATAGGATAGAAAGATTGGAGGTAGGAGAGGAGGTGGATTCGGACCATCATCCGGTGATTTTATGGATGAAGGGGAAGAAAAGGGGTAGTGAAGGAAAGAGAGGGGGAGCGGGGATAATAAGGAGAGGAACTTGGGATGAAGAAGGCAGGAATGAGTTTAGGAGGGGGCTAGGGATAATAAGGGAGGAAGGAAAAGAGATACAGCAAGAATTGGAAGAGATGGGAGGCAGAATAAAGAAGACGTTAGAAGTGTGCGAGGAACAAAGGGGATATGGGAAGAGGAATAGGAGAAGTTGGTTGGACGAGGAATGCAGAAAAAGGAAAAAAGAGGTGAGAAAAGAACTGAGAAGATGGAGAAAGGAGGGAGGAGAAGGGAATAGGTATAGAGAAAAGAAAAGAGGGTATAAAGAAATGTGCGAAGAAAAGAAAAAGGAGGAAAGAGAGAGGATGTTGAGAGAGGCTGGGGAAGCAAAGACGGAGGGAGAAGTGTGGGAAATTGTGAGAAGAGAAAGGAAAAGATGGAAAAGGGTGAATGAGGAAATAAAGATAGAAGAATGGAAGGAGTATTTCATGGGGTTGCTAGGGGAGTAGAAGGGAGAGTAGTGAGCGGGAAAAAGGAAAGAAGGGAAGAACAGGGGGAAGGGGATAGGGAGGAGGATCTAGAGTGGGAAGAGGTAAAGAAGATAACAGATGGTTTGAAGGATGGGAAGGCAATAGGGCAGGATGGGATCCCAAACGAGGTATGGAAATATGGAAGGGAAGAGATCAAAAGGTGGGTATGGGGGTTATGTAAGAGGGTATGGAGAGGGGAGGGATGGCCGGAGAAATGGAAGGAGGGGTTGATAGTCCCAATAGTTAAAAAAGGGAAAGGAGAACAAGTGAGGAATTATAGAGGGGTGACGCTAATGCCGTCGTCGTACAAAATATACGCGGCGGCGTTAGGAGAAAGGTTAAGAGGGGAGGTGGAGGAGAGGAAACTACTTTCAGGAAGCCAGGCGGGATTTAGGAGAGGAAGAGGAACGGTGGACCAGATTTTTGCGCTCAATTATTTAGTAAATAGGCAACTAGGTAAGAAAGGAGGGAAAATGACAGCGGTTTACGTAGACCTAAAGGCGGCCTTTGACACGGTAGACAGGGATGCAGTTGTTAAGGCGATGCGGGAAAGAGGAGTCAGAGAGGGGCTGGTGGTGAGGGTGGAGGAGATGCTGAGGGAAACAAAGAGTAGGGTAAGAGTGGGAAAGAGGATAGGAGAAGAGTTCTGGACGGCGAGAGGAGTAAGGCAAGGATGCCCAATAAGCCAAACTTTATTTAATATATTGATAGCAGACCTAGAGGAAGAGATGGCAAAAGGAGGTTGGGGTGGTGTGAGGTTAGGCGAAGGGAAAATATACACGCTGTCATATGCGGATGACGTGGTTTTGATGGCAGAAGAAGAGCAAGACATGAGAGCAATGCTAAGCAGGTTAGAAAGATATTTAGAAAAAAAAGGGCTGGAACTGAATGAGGAAAAGACAAAGGTTATGAGGTTTAGGAAAGGAGAGGGGAGGACGAAAAAGGTGGACTGGAGGTGGAAGGGAAGAAAGCTAGAGGAGGTGAAAGAGTTCAAATATTTAGGATACACGTTACAGAAGAACGGGGGACAGGAGGCACATGTAAGAGAAAGGGGGAGAAGGGCGGCGGTGGTGATGAGGGAGGTATGGGGGATAGGGAAAAGATTATGGGGGAAGGACTGGAAAAGGAGAATGTGGTTATTTGATACGTTGGTGTGGACGGTGATGGGATATGGAGCGGAGGTATGGGGATGGAAGGAAAGAAGGGAGATTGAGGGAGTACATGAGAGATACATGAAATGGACATTAGGGTTAAATTGTAGGACACCAGGTTATATGGTAAGGGAAGAGATAGGAAGAGAAATGATGAGGGGGAGGGCTGGGAAAAGGGCGTGGAATTTCGAAAAGAGGTTAGGCAAGGAAGGCAAAGGAAGCGAATAGCAAGGAAATGTTGGGAAGAGATGAAGGAGAGATGGAGTAAGGGAAAGATAGTGGGGGGGATGGGAACAGGAGAAGAAGGAGTTTATGAGAGAAAGAGGGGTGCAGGAAGGGGAAGAGGAAGGAGTGGAATATGAGAAATTGGAGGAAAGTGATAAGAAAAGACAGAAGGAGGAAAGGAGGAGGAAAATAGGGGACTCAAGTTTTAACAAATGGTATAGAGAAATAAAAGGGGAGGAAATACCGGAGTTCATGACAAAAGGATGGGCGGAGGGTAGATGGAGGAGAGTGCTGAGATTTAGATTGGGGAATGAAATGAGAGAGGGATTGTACTGGGAGGAGGAGGGAAAGAGAAGGTGTAGAATATGTGGGGAAGAGGAAGAGACGTGGGAGCATATCTGGGAGCGGTGCTTAGGAGGACGGTTGGGGGATGGGGAGAGATGGGAAGAGGTGCGCCGGAAAATACTGGGTGGAAACGGAGGAGGGGAAGAGTGGATGAAGAAGATAGAGAGGGTGAGAGAAGAGAGAGAGAGGTAGGGTGAAGAGGGGAGAGAGAGGGAGAGGAATGGGGGGACGGAGAATGAGAGAGGGTGAAAGAGAGGGACAGAGAGAGAGAGAGAGAGAGAGAGAGAGAGAGTAAGTGAGAAAGAGGAGAAAGTACAGCGGAAACGGAGGTCCAGGTAGGATAAGGTAGAAGTAAGAAGTAGGAGATAGAGAATAGAATTAAGGCGTAGAATTAAGGCGTAGAATAAGAACTAGGCTGAGGAAGGAAATGGAGATATATAAAAAGGAGAGAAAGAGATATATATACAGGGTGTCCCAGACCTACCGTATAACCTGTTAATGGTAGATTCTTGAGATCATTTGGAGATGAAATCCTTATGGCAAAATGTCGAGGGTGCAATAGTTTTTAAACGGGAAGGGTTTAAATTTCACCAATCAGTTTGTCGCAATTTCGCGCGCCCAGGGACATGACACGTCGAAAGGGCCCCTCAATAACACTTTATTCAATTTGTCATAAATACTTGAAATTATTATTCACTTTATTCTTTATTCACTTTGTACACTATTTGCAAGACCGACGAATATCGAGACGATAATAGTTTCTAAATTTTTGTACGGAAACGCGATGCGCGTCGAACTGTCAAAACGTTTATATGCAAAGCCGCCGCGGACAAATGACATGCGGTTAGAGAAAATCAATAAATAATTTGATGTGTCATGTCCCTGGGCGCGCGAAATTGCGACAAACTGATTGGTGAACTTTAAACCCTTCCCGTTTAAAAACTATTGCACCCTCGACATTTTGCCATAAGGATTTCGTCTCCAAATGACCTCAAGAATCTACCATTAACAGGTTATACGGTAGGTCTGGGACACCCTGTATATAGGCAGGGAGAGAAATGGCGAAATGGAGTAGATTTAAG
The DNA here is from genome assembly GCA_963971435.1 of Lasius platythorax. Taxonomy (NCBI): domain Eukaryota; kingdom Metazoa; phylum Arthropoda; class Insecta; order Hymenoptera; family Formicidae; genus Lasius; species Lasius platythorax. The sequence goes on from OZ020539.1 coordinate 218,275, forward strand.
GAGTAGAGATAAGGCAGTAGAATAAGTTTAGGTTAAGAGATGGATGTACGCATGCGGAATTTGTAACCCCATAGGGGACCAATAAAGATTCATACATACATACTTAATTAAGTTGCAAAATTACTGATAAGAAAGAGATACTACGTATTGTTTCTAATTTATTGTTCAAGTGACACTTTTTTACAGGTTATAGTACAGAAGAAGAGTGGATACACGAGACGAACTGCTCGCTCACATAATGGATGCTATTGCCCGCATAAAGGAACATCACGATGCACTCATTGTCAGACGAGCAACACGCCATGTTCTCACAAGAGTTGATAAATGCATTGATGTTGACGATGAAATTTTTGAAAATTTATTATAAACTGTAAAAAATGTTTCACTTGAACAATAAATTAGAAACGGTACATAGTATCTCTTTTTTATCAGTAATTTGCATTTGTACATTCAAATAGCTCTATTTCGGAAATTGTTCGGAACAGGACTCTCGTTCATATGAACATTTTTGCTTAAAATGACCGATACCGTTACCTCCCAGAATATTGACCTTTCCTCCTGGGACACCCTGTATAATATATACAGGGTGTATCAGATCACCCGTGCTAGCCGAATATCTCGAAAACCGAGAACGGCAGACAAAAATATTTGAGACAAAAGTTGTAGGGTTTCAAGTAACGCATTACATAGTAATATTAGTACGACCTTGAATAGCCTTGTCAAGGTCACGTAAAGGTCATCTTAAATTTCTTAAATGGAACCCCCTATTTTTCATTACATATTCTTGTAGCTTATCTCGTCCTCTCGAGAGCTTTCCAAAACACTAATTAAATGTTTTTTCGTTAAGTATTTTTCGAGTTATAAGGCTTGAAGTTTACAGTATTTTGACATAAAATACAAAATATCGTGTAAAACATTCAGTTTTAATCTTACTTTAATACTTTTATGCATAGAGTAATAAGACCAATCAATTGATGTAAAGAAAACACATAATTGCTTTCAAAAAAAGTATGCAGCTGCATGTTGCAAATTACATACTTTGTCTTAATAGCAACTCTGTTTTTTTACACCAATTGATTGGTCTTATTATTCTATGCATAAAAGTATTAAGGTAAGATTACCGAAAACTGAATGTTTTACACGATATTTGGTATTTTATGTCAAAATACTGTAAACTTCAAGCCTTATAACTCGAAAAGTACTTAATGAAAAATAACTTAATTATAGTGTCTCGCTGTTGCGATTACTTGTGGAGTAATATTTCTCAAAGCAACAGCGAGACACTTGTTCATCAAACGTTTGCAAAAATATATTGACGTTGATGGTAGACATTTTGAACACCTATTAAAATAAGTACATTATTACACAAATATTAACATAAAATAAATAATTGTTAAGATTTATTGATCATCCCATGTCATTATGGCGTGAATTTGGAGCACAAGGAGCTGAAGGTCATGTTATTATACATAGTTGAATTCCTTTTGAAAGTTAAAATATCTTTTTGACAGTTAAAATATCATCTATCTAAAACCATATGATTCCATTAAAAAAAAATCGATGACCTTGAAATAACATTCAAAATGATCTTATTGCGACTTTTTAATTACACCATCGTGTTTCCCCCCAAAGGGGGATGAATCAAAATTCATACAATTTCTTCCTTTACCATTTTTTTGTATATGTAAAAGTAATGGAGTTATTTTAGGTGTAAGAGTTAAATGAAACACCCTGTATACCCAGGTAGCAAGCACACGTTATTTTGACGTTTCAAATTGGTCATTCACTGACTACTCTTGACGTCACGAGTTGACGCCTTTATGATGTAAAAATGACGGTCTAATGTCACAAATTCTTGATGTCATGACATGTACTGCATATTGACGTCATGAAATGTACCATATTTTGACGTCATGGAACATCATGACGTCTTTTTCTTAGCATAATAATGTATTTAAGACGCAAATGTGATAAAAAATAGGTCACATGTGTAATATATATTATTATTTTATTGAAACATATATATAAATAAACTTATATCTACATATATAAATATATAGTATTTTTACTTATACATATAATTACATAGTATTTTATAGATTTGAATATAGAATGTAACAAATGTTTAATTATAATAAATGTTTAGAATATAATAAAGATGTAAATATATTTTAAGTAGCATCAAACTTTGACAACTTAACTAAAATGGTTATTGCACGTTTAGAAATCTTATCTAATCTTTTTGACAATTTAACTAAAAACTATTATTATTATACTTTCACAGATTTAAATAAAATGTATCTAATCTTTGGCAACTTTTAACTAACAAAATATACTTATTGTACTACCACAGATTTAAAGAAATGTATATATTCTTTGGCAATTTAACTAAAATCTTTATCGCACTTCCGCATATTTAAATGAAATATATCAATCGAAACTATGTACGATTGGTAAACATACGTAACGTTTATTATCGTTAATATATGGCAATAGAATACATTTACTGTCAATGAAATTAATAGGCCATATTTTTAGATCACTCAAACTTTGAACAACATATATATTAAGTAATGACGAGTTACATGGGTATAAATATAATGGTGAATATTCAATAAAGTGTTTTCCTATAAGATAAACATCGCCTTTTATTGTTTTAATAATATTATGTATTAGTACTATTTTTGCATTACCTTTCAAACTACAATAACTATTCGATATATTGTTTTGGTTAATAGTGAATACCAAATTTGCAAAAGTAATTTTTTTATATTGTTTATGCCATTTGCAGAAATTATTTAATAAAGGTCCATCTGTATGCTCCATGTCAACAAAATATTTCACTTGGTCGAGATTTTCCAACTTGCGTTCATTTAACTCTAATAAAAAAGGATTAATTTCTTGCAGTCGACGATATATTTGTTGCAATGGATTAGTAGAAGATCTTACATGTTTCTTTAAACGACCGAGGTAATTTTCAAATGGAAATGCCGAATATTCATCCAGAGGACCATAAATTTCAACATCATCACATATATGTGCTAAAAGATGGACATTATAAACGGCAAATTCTAAACCATATAATTCACTTTTACTATGTTTAATAAAGGTTAGTGAACAATTTCGTGCAAATGAAATTCCAAACGTATTAATATGTTTTCGTGATATTAATATAGTAATTGCAACATGTAATAATAGAAAATTCTCATAAACAGCTCTTTTTACGACATCTTTTAAAACTATAGGACCAATGTAAATCAAAAAAGTTCTAAACTCTGTTGCTTTCCAAAACGCTAGTTCATCTAATGACCGAGGTTTTCTATTAAATTCTAATGGAATAAATGGCTGTAAATTAATAAGACATTGTGAGAGAACTTGTACCTTACTGTTAGGTAATCTAACGTTTAATGGACCTCTAATCCATGTGTTTAATAATTCTTTAACTACTCCTAAGCAAATATTATGCATGTAGTCTGTGGGAAAGCATGTAATTAAATCTATAGGTAAATCCAAAAAAGGAGATGGGCCATGATGGTGCTCATCATCTGTCTGTTTCCTAAAAGATTCGTCTGTGCGCTTTTGAGCTGTTTCGCTCGTAAAAACAACTTTATTTTTGTAATATTCTCCAGGTTCGACACACTTATCGCATGATGAATATTCCGAATGTGTCTTTGTACATTTTAAAAAAGCACGAGCAGGCGCGTCGCATACAAAACTATGAACTTCAATTTTAAAGTGATTTCCATTAAAATCAAACCCATTTTTTAGTAAATCATTTAATTCATCTATAAAATTCGCTAAAAAAAGATTTAATGGTTTCGGTTTTGACGTGCCACAGAAAATTGAAATAACAAATGGAATACTACGAAAATTTTTAATAAGTCCCAGAATAGGCCATAGTTGTGATTTGTTACTTTTAAATAATGGGATATCATCTATATTAAAACAGATTTTTAACGTTTCACCGGGTTTTATACATTCTTGGGTACATTTTTGTGACAATATATTTTTCAAAGCTATGTTCAAACTTAAGTAACAGAATTCTCCAGTTTCTAATTTATTAATTGGTGTAGAAATTGGAGTGTTCAATAACGTACGAGAATCTAAAGGTAATTCAGGGTGGTAGGGCGAAAGTATGTGCAAAAGATCTGTTAAAACCAAATGTGATATATGTCTTTCGGTAGCCCATTTTACTAATTCACATATAAAATTACTTTGATTATCTGAGCTATTGTTTATGTCTGTATCAGAAGAATTATTTATTCCTTTGTTAGAAATATCAGACACGGCATCAATAGTTAAACAGTTATCGTATTGTAAATTTGAAGAAGCAATTACATTTTCAAGATTTTCATTGTTACTCTTTTCATTATTAGTAATTCTAATTCTATTAGCATCTAATCATTTGATGATTTATTATATACTTCGTTTGATAGGTTCAAATTATTACAAGGCGTTCTACTAGAAACATTAGCAACAAATATTTCGTTTACAGCTTCCATTACTCTTCGATATTGTTGGCGCCGTCCAACAAATTCTTTACGTTTACGTCTAGTTTTTAACATGATAAATTTTTGCACAAATAAACGAAAATGAAAGATATAATGTTTTTATAACTAATTATTAAAATAAATGCAAATATAATTCAAAACGTGAAATTAATAAAATTAATATGAATTTATCAATACACAAAATAAAAATAAAAAGTAGGGGAGACCGGGGCGAAGTCGTCACTTTTTTTTCGATGCCGATTTTTAACTACAAAATAAATAATTTTAGTGAAAAGTGGTGTCCCGTTATAAAGAGTGAACCCTTGAATACAAAATTTATATGGACATTTTTTGTCTACTTCGCTTTGTTCAACCGGTATAGAGTAAAAACGACAAAGGTGCAAAAATTGAAATGTCAAAATTGCCGAGGCGAAGTCGTCATACCCCCGGGGCGGAGTCGTCACTCCATTCTCGGACTGGATTTTAAATGAAAATAAATAATTCCGATTATAATAAATGAAAGGATACATTTTATTACTTATTTTTTAATAGAAAAATGTAAACATTTAATTACTATTATTAATTAACAACATGATGGCAGAAAATAATTACAAAAAAATCAATTTTCTTCGTTGGAATCCGACCACTGCTGCTTCCTTGACTTCGATTTTCGCGCACTGCTCGTCGAAGGCTGCGGTTCTGATTGCGTGTTACTTTTTGAGGGCCGACCTCTTTTTCTCGGCGCAGTAGCAATGGTCGATTTTGGTGTTCCCTTCTTTGTAGCAGGTTTCTCATTTTTTTTCCGCCTCGACTCCGCCTGCTCAGCCGCCAATTCTCTTATTTGAGGCGAGTCAGTAAGGACGGCGCTCGTTCTTCGTTTTCGTCCTTTACGAGTCTGCTGCCTCGGAGCGGCTTTAGGAAACGCTCGAATACTTTGAAGCGTCGCGCTCAAGTTCCGTGTATCATCACGACGAGACATGGAAGAAGCTGTGGGATCGAATTCGTTTCCATTCTGGTCGGCTGCGTCGGGTTCGACTGTGTCCGGGTCAGCTACCTCGGGTTCGGCTGCGTTGAGGTTGTCTTCTTCGGGATCAGCGGAAGTAGAAGGGTTCTCCCTATCCGTAACGCTGCTCGGCAAAAATTCGTATTCCTGGAAAATGTCCGGATTGAATGGAGAAATTCCAGTGCATTCAAATCCGGAAACAATATTTCGATGCGTTACGGCAAGTGGCAGTGCCTTAGCCACGATTACAGGTATGTCGTATATCGTCATTGTCCTACCAGGATTTGACGTCATCCAGTTATCGCACTGTGCGTGTACACATTTTTTTAACGGGCCATAGACGGTGCGATCCAGCGGTTACAGCTTGTGCGAGCAATGCGGCGGTAATGATAAAACAATGATTCTATTCGCTTTACAATAGTCGAGACCAGCAATGGACAAATGTGACTCGTGATTGTCGAGTATCAGTAAAACTAGAGCGTCGATCGACGGAAGCACGCACATGGGACTGGAAGAACTGTAAAAATTTAACAAAATGCTCCGCGTTCATCCAGCCACTTTGATTCGCTTCACCTGTGCAGCCTGGTGGTCCGCCGTTAATAAAATGTTCCTTGAAATTTTTACGAGGAAAAATAAAAAAAGAGGTAGAGAACGCCCGGTCGCTGACACCGCCATCGCCAAAGTTACGAGGGTTCCTCGTTCCGCAGAAGTCACTCGCCCGATTTGTTTCACTCCGCGACGCCCGATGACTCTGTTCGGTGTCTGAACGGTTGTTATTCCCGTCTCATCCATATTCCATATGCAGTGAGTCGGGAAATGATATTTATCCATCACAGATTTTAGCAGCGCAAAGAACCTTTCTACATTTGTCCGATTGAAACTGGTGGCACGTGCTAAACTCGTCGCTTCCGGTTTGCGTATGGATAATGTTCGATGTCGTTTGAGAAAGCTGGTTAGCCAATCTTCACCGGCCATGCGAGCGGCTTCCCACAATGCTGGTACCTTCAGATTTAATTTTTTAGCGAAATCAAAGGCTAAACCACGGGTTTCCTTCGCAGATAGCCCAAAGTACATGTCGTTGCAATGTACTAAGTATTCCACCAAAGTGGTTTCACTTTCAGAATCCATAACCTGCATTTGAAATTAAGTCGTTGTATGAATATAAACTTCGCTGAGCAGAGTGCATGCGTTTAAAAATTTATTAACATTACTCACCGATAAGCCTCCATGATATCGTACGGTCACGTTATTCAAGTGTGCTATTTCATCATTATTCTTCTTCAGCTAGTCGTTCAACGTAGTTCTCGGGACTCCGAATTGTTTTGCGGCTATTTGAGTCTTAACTTTATCTTTTTTCACCGCAAGAACTGCCTTCCTGAGTTGCTCCTTGTCGACGGGAGTCGTTTTGCGACGGTACGTGCGTACCATTTTCGTGTAATTAAAAAAAACAATGACATATTTGCAACGGAAAATAGAGTGAAGCCACCGGGGTGAAGTCGTCACTGTGACGACTTCACCCCGGTGGCTTGATGACGACTTCGCCCCGGACACAGATTTCAAGTTTGGTCTCTCGTGAAATATTAGAAATCAACGAAAATGAAAAAACTTCACTGGATTCGTGTTCAGCATGCATTACTCTTTAGAATCACTTACCTCGAGATTTGGAGAAAAAAATAATATTTAAAATATTAAAAATTTTCGATGCGCAAAAAATTTCACTTTTGACCTCCGAAAACACATTTTTCGTAATGAAAATCACAACATGGCACATAAACTCACTAAACTTCGTTGGTCACGTGGGCACCATAAGTAGCGATTACATTATTAATAGCGAGTTCACACAACATACAGATCAAGAGACACGGTAGTGTCTCGCGCCAAGTACGCGCAGCAACGGCAAGGCACTCCGGGTATCTTTACGCGAGTCGGCCAGTTGAGAGTACTCGAGATTATCAGACCTCAATAACCGTTGAACGGATTGAGTTTTTATTAAGCTTAATCGATAGCTTGGGTTTAAATTATATAAGAAAAGTGTCTTTATTTTTGCTCTACATGTTATATAAACAGATATATTATAACGCAAAGTCGAAATGTGGAAATTTTCATTTAAGAAACGTCCTCACCGTCGTCACCGTCGTCATCGCTACACGTATATACACGTACACAACACATGCATGGATATATAGTAGTATCGCGCTACACGTATATACACGTACACAACACATGCAATAAATAGCAATGTATGCATCTTGTACGGTTGACTTGTTTGACGGAAGATCGCGCTAGCAGCGTTTGCGACATTGACGGCATGCGTTATTACACGTGTGCAGTTAACCACACTTTCGAGTCGAAAGTTTCGATAAAGACAAAGCAACAGTAACATTATATCAATGTGTTATAATTTCCACTCAATAATGTAATTGTTATGTACAAGCCGTTACATTGTTGAGTGAGAAATTATAACATTGATGTTATGTTACTGTTGTTTTGTGTTTTAATAATAAATTAAAACGCGTCACGCACGTGTTTAATTGTACAAAAAGTGTGGCAGTTTTCTGTTGGTTTAATCAGGTAATTATTTCATACACACATCATTATAGTGTATATGCTTTTACCCAGTAAAAGTCAATATCAATGTAATAAGTGTAAAACATTAATGTAAGGAATCTTCTAAACCACGCTACGGATCTTTGAAGATATACCTTTTTCAATTACAGAAATTTACAACCAGATATTCTATGGATAAAAAAAGTAACTCAACTCTACAAGACATGATCTTACTTGAAAAATCTACTGAAAAAGATCTCATTGTAGTTGATGTTTTAATGTGGTTAACAAGGTATTTGAACGTGTCTACAAATTCTTTTTTAATTATGCATATATCTATAAAATAAAATTTTTATTCAATCGTTAAATGTTTTAGGGCCTTACATATGATATTATTATTCTTCGAGAGGATTGTAGAGGATCATAAGGCTGGGAAAGCAACAGAGGATTTAGTTGCATTTTTAAAAGAGGCGCATTATAAAGAAACTTTAGAGCCATATCATGGTTGGATGGCACAACAATTGTTTAATGTAAGTATAAATTTTTCTATGTTAATAATTGTTTAGATTTTAAGAAAGTCATAATACTAAAAATAAATAAAAGAATAATATGTCTAAATACTGAAAATATTGTTACAGCTCCTATCACGTATATTATGATGATACCTACTCGTTCGCAACTCTTACTACCATTAGCAGATGAAGAACCGGATAATTATAAAGAAACTCTAGAGCCATATCATGGTTGGATGGCACAACAATTGTTTAATGTAAGTATAAATTTTCCTATGTTAATAACTGTTTAGATTTAAAAAAAAAGTCATAATACTAAAAATAAATAACAGGATAACATGTCTAAATACTGAAAACATTGTTACAGCTCATCACGTATGTCACGTATGACACCTACTTGTTCGCAACTCTTACTATCATTAGCAGATGACGAACCGGATTAAGAAGAAATTATTTTATGTAACATGGAGTTGTCTTTAACAAATTTAAAGAAAAATGTGTTAATTTTAAAGACATTTTATAATGATTATAATTTAGAAGTGATTACTATAGTATAATGAAGTACATTTTAGAGTTTTAATTTAATATTAATTATACCATTTGGAGTGGCAAATTGGCTTGTATCTGATATCATTAAAACGTTCAATAATTTTAATAAATGTAAAAAATTTGTTAATTCCCTCCCATCCTCTCTCTCTCTCTCTCTCTCTCTCTCTCTCTCGCTCGCTGTTTCTCTCTCTCTCTCTCTCCTTCCCTCTTTCGTTTTCGTTCTTTTATGTATTACTCGTATACAGCTGCTCACCGCGCATGTAACGTGAGTGTACTTTTAACTTTAACTAATAAATATACACTAGGAATAAAGATAAATTATTATAATTATCAATATAAAAATATATAGAGGGTTTAGTTAGTACATTAATAATATCAATTTGTTTCATTTAAATTGTTTATAACATAGTTAGCACATTTCCCGCGATTATTCTCTCCTCATCGCTTGTAATATTCAACATAGAAATACTTTTAAATTCACTGGTTTAATGCTGCATGAATAAAGACATAAGACACAGACAAAAGTGGAAAACAAGTCATAAAAGATATTAAATAATAAGTAGTCATATAATTGATTAAGAAAATATTTTATTATAAGAAATATAATATACAACGCTTGCGACGCTCGGTTATACACTAACGCGTGCAAGGTTTGGTTTTATCTTCGTTATAAAAGTAGCGCAAAAATCAGAATACCATTAATATATGATTCTAAATAATATTGTATTATTATGCGACTCATAAGCGCAAATGTGTTAAAAAGAAATTAAACTATTTAATATTTATATAATATACATTAACGCTTGCGACGCTCGGTTATACATTAATCGTTATAAAAGTAGCGCAAAAATCATAATATTGTATTATGCGACTCATAAGCGCAAATGTTTCTCAATAACAAACTCGATATATATTATTGTTGGCCTCGGCCTCCTTGGCCTTGGCCTTGTCCTTGTCGGCCTCGGCCTCGGCCTCGGCCTCTCGTAGGCCCCCAACTTTGGTCCGCGTGAGACAGCTTAAAAAGGAACGACATAAAGTCGTTATTCCTTTTTTTTGCACCCGCCCTCTTCCCTCTTTCTCTCCATTCTGTACAAACAAAAATTTCATTATAAAACTAATATATAGAGGATAAAAAAAATCTTATTGTAAAGAATGATTTATGTAATCAAGCGACAGCAATATACAGTAGCATTGTGACTTATTCTAATTCATCGTTGCGATGACAGGTTCAATCAAGTGCAGCACATGAGAAAAATATTTATCTCTTCGCTTTATTCTATAAATACTTTTCTCACATGCGTTGCACTTGATTGTATTTGTGTTTGCAACGTTGAATTAGAATAAGTCACAAAGATATTGTATATTGTTGTCGCTTGATTACATAAATCATTTTTTTACTAAGATTTGTTTCGTATTCGTGCAGTTAAAGTGTATATCATATCACAGATACATTCAAGTGCAGCGCATATGAGGAAAGTATTTATAGAATAAAGCGAAGAGATATAAATAATAATACTTTTCTCACAAGCGCTGCACTTGATTGTATCTGTGATATGTAAAAGTGATTTATTTAATTTAAAGACTTACTCCGAGGATTTGCGTTTTCGGGAGGATTTGTTGCATTTTCGGAGGACTTACTCCGAGGAGTTGCGTTTTCTTTGTTATTTTTATTTACTTTTTGCGCGCCCACCTGCGCGTTAGCCGGCGTTTCCTTATCATCATCATCACTGGACTCTATGTTTAGATCCATTTTCTGAAAAAATAAAATAACATTTTAAAAATGAATATTTCTGCAAATATTAATATATTGCTACCATAATGGCGGAAGGTCGTATGTAATTGGTGTATATTAAAAATGTTACATACTTCTGCCATTATGGTAGCGATATTATCTCGAAAACTTACATCTCCTTGCGTCTCTCTTTTTTTGTTGTTATTTATTTTATTCATTCTCTGAAAAAAGAATAAAATTTTTAAAATGCAGAATATTTCTGCAAATATTTATATAATAGTTAAAATACTTACGTATCTCGCGTATTGCGTCTTCTTTTTGAATATCTACGATCTGATGTGATGTTCGCGACACGCAATCACGCAGTGATGCCAGAAACTAACCTCGGTAGCACACGCACACAAACGCGACGCGTATATGTGCTGTGCAGTGCACTCTGGGTATCATCACATATACGCGTTCGCGTTTGTGTGCGTGTGCTACCGGGTTCAGTTTCTGGCATCACTGTGTCATATTGTGTGCTTAGATGTGCGAAAATCGGCGTTTTCTAAGTAAGTATCAAAATAAACTAATTTTTTATTAACTATACACACTGAAAGATTGCAAACCTCACATATACATGATGTGAGGTAAATTTAAGAAACGCGGTTTTAATAAATGTAATTTATACTTTTATGTATGCAAGATAACTCATGTATTATGATGAATCTATCTGCATACGTTTATTAAAACTAAACAAACAATATATACAATTCACATTTTTTAACGAATCAAGTTATTTTGTAAAGCTACATGTGTTACATGAGTTATCTTGTAAGAGTATAAATTACGTTTATTAAAATATATAATATGTAATATGTAATATGAAGTAAGAAATAATAATACAGCGAGAAGAAGATAATAATATAACATAATATAATATAATATAATAAGTTATTGTGATCTAATTCAACGTTGCGATAACAGGTACAATCAAGTGCAGCACATGAGAAAAATATTTATACCTCTTCGCTTTATTCTATAAATACTTTTCTCACATGCGCTGCACTTAATTGTATCTGTGATATGATATACATACATTTTAACTGCACTAATATAAAACAAATCTTATTGTAAAGAATGATTTATGTAATCAAGCGATAGCAATATACAGTAGCTTTGTGACTTATTTTAATTTAGGGTTGCGAACACAGATACAATCAAGTGCAACGCATATGAGAAAAGTATTTATAGAATAAAGTGAAGAGATACAAATATTTTTCTCATGTGCTGCACTTGATTGTACTTGTCATCGCAACGTTGAATTAGAATAAGTCACAATAACTTATTATATTATATTATGTTATATTATTATCTTCTTCTCGCTGTATTATTTCTTACTTCCTATTATCTTACAGACACTTGACAAATAATAAACGTTGTTTACAGATTTGTGCGAATAAATATTTGAATCTATCGCCTCGATCGTTGATGACAGAGAGATAGAGAGAAAGTGAGAGACGATCGCCAATTTTCGAACTAAGGTAAATCATTTTCAAGTTTCACTATTTACTGCTGCGAAATATATAATTTATCGATTATTTCTTACTTCCTATTACATATTACATATTACATATTTTAATAAATCTTACAGACACTTGACAAATAATAACGTTGTTTACAGATTTGTGCGAATAAATATTTGAATCTATCGCCTCGATCGTTGATGACAGAGAGATAGAAAGAAAGAGAGAGAGGATCGCCAATTTTTGAACTAAGGTAAATCATTTTCAAGTTTTACTGTTTACTGCTGCGAAATATAATATTATTAAAATATGTAATATATAATATGTAATAGGAAGTAAGAAATAATACAGCTAGAAGAAGATAATAATATGACATAATATAATATAAGTTATTGTGACTTATTCCAATTCAACGTTGCGATGACAGGTACAATCAAGTGCAGCACATGAGAAAAATATTTATACCTCTTCGCTTCATTCTATAAATACTTTTCTCACATGCGCTGCACTTAATTGTATCTGTGATATGATATACACTTATTTAACTGCACTAATATAAAACAAATCTTATTAAAGAATGATTATGTAAAGAATGATTATGTAATCAAGCGATAGCAATATACAGTAGCTTTGTGACTTATTTTAATTTAGAATTGCGAACACAGATACAATGAAGTGCAACGCATATGAGAAAAGTATTTATAGAATAAAGCGAAGAGATATAAATATTTTTCTCATGTGCTGCACTTGATTGTACCTGTCATCGCAACGTTGAATTAGAATAAGTTCACAATAACTTATTATATTATATTATGTTATATTATTATCTTCTTCTCGCTGTATTATTTCTTACTTTCTATTATATATTACATATTACATATTTTAGTAAACGTAATTTATGCTTTTACAAGATAACTCATGTAACACATGTAGCTTTTCAAAATACAAAATAACTTGATTCGTTAAAAAATAGCAAGAACTATATATATTGTTTGTTTAGTTTTAATAAACGTATGCATATAACATTTAAAATTATTAATCTAATTTTGCAGAAAATTTGTTTATTTATATATCACATCCATAGTATTTATTTATTATAAATAAATCATTAGTGCATATGTTCTTACATATGCAAAATACTTGTGTAATACATACAGCTTTATAAAATAATTTGGCTTATTGAAAATCAAGAATTATACGTAGAATATTTATGGAATATTTATATATTGTTTGTTTAGTAAATGTATGTAGATATTCATCTAAATATTGCAGGAAGTTTGATTATATATAGATAGGTGTTTTATACACTTTTCTTCTGGTAGCGTTTCTGGATGATTCAATCAGGTACTCATTTCACATTATTTATGGAATAAGTTTATTCGTTTATGGAATAGATTTATTTACAGAATAGATTGTTATTAACAATGTTTATATTAACAATGTTTTTTTGATAACAGTAAGAATTTCTAGGAGAAATACTGCATTGATAGGACTTAATTATAATAAATAAATACTATTTAGATATAATGTGTAAAAAAAGTAATAATGTGAAGTGATTATTTAATTGATTCAACTCCAGAAATACTATACTGAAGAAAAGATAACTTTACTATATAAGCCAACTTCCTACAATATTTAAATTATATTAATAATTTTGAACTCTGCATATTTTAAAATTAAATAATTAATATTATTGGCTTTCATTGCCAATTATTTATTTTAATTTGTTAGTGGAGCCTTCTTTAATTATTAATTTAGTTTAATTTTATTTATATTTTATTAAAATTATTTTAAACTATTATTTAAACTATTATTATAGTTTACACACGCATTTGCTTATTGCATATTTAAATAATTAATATTAAAATAATTTTAAACTATTATTTAAACTATAGTTTATAGTTTACACACGCACTTGCTTATTACGAAATGTATATATACATATTATTTGATATATTTTAAACGATATAACTAATGAATTGATTGTATATTCTTACGTAAATTAGAAAGATAATACATGCAACCATTTGACAAAATAACTTGGTCCATTGATATATAGTTTTCTCCATTAAATGCTCTCAAAATAAACAATTTCCGAATTTATTGCTCGTAGTTTAAGTAAAAAAATCGACATAAACGCGTGGTGATGATAGCTTGCCTACATGAGTAAAGTATATTAACGCAATTAATAGCTGGTATTATTTCGGTCTTGAAATATTTCCCTAATTCATTGTTTTCAAGATAGATAATATCGAATTTATTGTTCAACGTTTGACATAGAAAAATCGACCCGGATTGTGGCGGTGCTATCTTGCCTACGAGAGTAAAGTACATTAACGCAATTAACTGCTGTTATAATTTTGGTCTCAAAATGTTTACCTAATTTATTGCTCTCAAAATATATAATATCGAATTTATTGCTCAACGTGACTATTGTTTGACTATTGTTAATGTTCTAGACAAGCTAGCATCGCCACGCATTGGAGTCAATTTTTTCAAATGATTGAGCAATAATTTCGATATTATACAGGGTGTCCTATTTTAATCAACCACCCCTGATAACTTCGCAGGAAGCGGTCAAATAAAAAAATGTTTAATATAAAAGTTGTAGGGTTTGAAAAGGTCTATTTACTGGCCTTATCAGTTTGACCTTGGATGGTGTCGCGAAGGTCAGGACAAGGTCACCTTGAATTTTTTTAATGTAAATTGATTCCTCGCAATATTCTGTATAAAAAATTATGAGGGTAGGATGGCCAAAAAGTGAATAGTTTACGAGATATTTTATATTTTAATTTGATATAATCTTACATAAATACTATGAAATATTTCAGAAAATATTCATTTTTCGATGATCTTATCTCAATACTTTTATGCACAAAATAATGAGAGGAATCAATTGGTGTAGAGAAAACACATAGTTGTTTATAAGAAAAAATATTCCGCTGCTAGTTGCAAATTACATACTTTTTCTTAAAAACAACTATGTGTTTTCTTTACACCAATTGATTCCTCTCATTATTTTGTGCATAAAAGTATTGAGATAAGATCATCGAAAAATGAATATTTTCTGAAATATTTCATAGTATTTATGTAAGATTATGTCAAATTAAAGTATAAAATATCTCGTAAATTATTCACTTTTTGGCCATCCTATCCTCATAACTTTTTATGCAGAATATTGCGAGGAATGATTTATATAAAAAAATAAGATAGTTCCATTTAAAAAATTCAAGGTGACCTTATCCTGACCTTGGCGACACCACCCAAAGTCAAACTGATAAGGCCAGTAAATAGACCTTTTGAAACCCTACAACTTTTATATATATATGGGGCATTCCATGCCAAATCAACGACTTTTTTCCCCGACCATTTTTGATTTGCTTCATTATTTTTCATGTTTTCGTACCTATTGAAAGTAGCTTCCATGAATTTTTTTAGATTTTTATCTCTATCGATTTTCGAGTTACAATTTTTTACAAAAATTGATGTAAGAAATTTCAAATATCTATAACTCAAAGAAAAATAATAATATTGTTAACAATAAGGTGGTCATTTTTTGTGTCTTGGAATGTAGTTTTTGAAAGAAATTTTTAAAAAATTAAAAAAAAAACTTAATAGTGTTTTTTAGTCAATTTTAACCAAAATTATTTTGTTTTCCTCAATGAGACCCCTTCGATTTAAAAAAAAAAATTTATATAATTTTAGACATAAATTTAAAACCATTTTTCGAAATTTTTTTTTAAAAATCGCATTTTTGGTCGTATTTTACACTATTTTGATTTAAAAAATTGGTAAAACTTTACAATTACTACGTCACCTCAAAAAAAATATTCGGGACATGTTTTCGATGTATTTTTGCCTCCTGAATACGAATATGATCATAAAAATCGGCGGTCGGACATATCTGAGCTGCTATTTTGGAAAAACAGCAGAAAATCGTGATTTCTTAGTTTTTTGCATTTATTTTGAAAAATTCTCATCTGATGAAAAAATGTTTCCAACAAAAAATGTAGAATGGAAAATTCTCTACAAAAAAGTTCTGATACATTTTTTTTGTAATCCCAACGGTAAGGCTGCAAATGAGCGATGAAAGTGCCAAAAATTACCTTTCGAACAGAAAAAAATAATATATTGTGAAATCTTAAGGCAAGGCGTGAACCTAGGGGGCAATACCGCCGGCATTAGCATCACCCGAGATGTACCGCGTGGAGGTTGCACGGTCGGGTTTACATCTCTTCGGGGTGCTTTGTTCAGGTGGTTCCCCTTGCCGTCACCTGTTCATGTGTGCGTGTGTGTGTGTGTGCGTGTGTGTGTGTGTGTGTGTGTGTGTATGTGTGTGTGTGTTTCGCATTTTTATTTAATCTGGTGCACCGCCATCTGCATTTTCATTAAAAATTTTATCAGCAATCATATCTTTTTGGAATTCTTTCATTATTTTAAAAAACTCGTAAATGCGTTCTTGAAGGGGATGTGCACGTTTAAACATATACTCTGCCAGGTACGAAATCAAATGTGATTCTCTGGTGCCATACTTAAAGATATTGCTGCGAACTTCTCGCCATGTTCGCTCAATACTCTGCGTATGCGCACCTGTGTTGGGATCAACAAAATTAATTGAATGATTAACTGTTAAATGATTAAATCCGGCATTCGTTAAACAATCATAGGCCTTCCATTTATCGGACATTATTTTCGTTCCTGGCAGTATCCACTGCTGAATACACGTTAGAAGCGTATCAGCTGTTCTATCTTCAACTGGCATGATAAAGATTTTTTTACTTCCTCTCTCATAACCGCCAAATACCCATTTACCCTTGATTAAACGTCCCCGATTGTATTTACGCTTGCCAAATTTAGCCTCATCGATCTCAACGATTTTATCCGGTCCGCCTATTTTTTCGGAATAATTTTCGCACCAATAAACGCATAATTCGCGGCAAAAACTGCTCCAATCAACAACAGTGCGTGAAGAAAGTAATAAATCCTCTGATATATACGTATATCTCGGCACGGGTATCCACAAAAAATGCGCAATAAATTTACACACTGTAGATAGCGGTAAATTTGAAAATTGGAACCATGTTCCTGTCTTCACAGATTCGTAGTAGTTACAATTTTGTGATTTTCTTTTACGTTTATTTTTTGCAACATTGATTCGTTTATGGCATCGAAATGTTAGACTTTCCCGGTTGAGGATAATTTTATTCCCGCATTTGGGACAATCGATGCTGCTTTCAAATATCTTATTCTGAATAAGAAATTCAACACACCACTTTTCGTCAAAAGTATTATGCACAAATTCACTATGGATCATAGAGAATGCCATCCTGTAACTCAGCGTAAGAACTAATAACTTTGGTAATATATGAAAACGTCGTAAACTCGTAATACTTGGCAAGACAATGCCTGAACTAATAGTACAGACTTAGCATTTATTGAAACTGTTTTGCGAGTATTCGCGATGCTCACGACCGATGGCGGCGCTGTAAGCACTTGGTCACGTGGACTAAAAAGAGGGCATTTTTTGCAATTATTTTATAAAATATTAGAAATGTCAAAAAAAAAAATAACTACCTTGGGCGATAGACATTGGGCTACGCTACCGACCGTGCCGCCCGACCCCTCTCCGCTGGGAAGGCGGCTTAGGGCGCGCTCTGCGCGCCCGTTAAGCCGCCTTCCCCGCGGAGAGGGGTCGGGCGGCACGGTCGGTAGCGTAGCCCAATGTCCAACCGTCCAAGGAAGTTATTTTTTTTTTTTTGACATTTCTAATATTTTATAAAATAATTGCAAAAAATGTCAATTTTTAACAATTTTTGTAACTTTTTACTAATACCTTACCGCCGATTTTTATGATCATATTCGTATTCAGGAGGCAAAAATACATCGAAAACATGTCCCGAATATTTTTTTTGAGGTGACGTAGTAATTGTAAAGTTTTACCTTTATTTGTTCAATTATTCAATATACTTTAAGTTTCACTAGTTTAATAAACATTTTTCAATTAACTTTAAATGCCTTCTTTGTGATCAATCTAGAAAATTAATACAATTGACTCGATATTCAGCATGCATATGTACAGCGTTGTACATATACTTATCTTACTGTACACAGGGGTGCGTACCTATGTGTGTGTTAAATTAAATTCAAATTGTTGTTTCATGGATATTTATATACATATCTATAGATTTGTAATGGAAATTGTCATATAATTACAGTCCAAGCTGCCAATATAGTTATGAATAGAAATGCTATGATTCGCGTTGCGATGCGATAAATCAGTCTTTAGTATTAAGGTTTTAGTACATGATTTTTAGATCCCGAGTGGATATACATATAAATTTGGTATATTTTATCAGAGAATGAGCAGTTGAATTAGTTTATACAGTTAACAAATGGTCGGACTCTTGTATGTGTGTAATATTGCATAAAATATGTATAAAATATGTCAATTTTGAGCTTTTATGAGAATATACGAAATTTTGATATCTATTGACGTTAGGCTTGTAATGATTGGTTTGTTAATGTTGATATAAGTAGAAAGACAAGATCCATTAATTTCTTATGAATATAGATATATATATATATGTATATATATGTATATGAGCGATGCATTAAATTATAAGACAGATATATCTTCACGTTTGAAGATAAAAGTATTAACGATTATAAAATGTAATTAGATACATTTGGATTGTGCGGATATATGTTTTCATAATGAGAATAAATAATTATTAGTTTGAACTTGTAATTCTGTTATAATAATTGATTGAAATATAGGCGTATGTTAGATTGTTGTTTAATTGAAAGAAGTAATTATAAATTAATTGTTAGTTTATTTATTCTCATTTGTGAGATTTGAATTTACACAGAAAAGGTATAATAGAGTCTGAATAGCTGAACCGAACCTTGTGAAGGATGCTTAAGATAAGCTCGCGCTTTGGCTAGTGAATTTAGGGAGTTGTATAGTTACTAGTCGTAGTACCGGTGAATGCATGCAATGCTTTGACAGATGTTTTGATGTGCGTGTGGGCTTTAAATGTGCATTTTGATTGCTTTATAATAATAAATAGTACGAGTATCGCGACAGCTTATAATAAAAGAGTGAAAGAAGAAAATGAAGATTTGTGTGATTGTGTGTGATCCCAACTGGCTCTGATGTTCAAAAATCAGTGATGGACGGTGGCGGAAGTCAAGTGGAGGCGCCGTACGTGACAGCGCGATGTTTCTTGCGGATCGATTCGCTCGTTTTCGCAATTTTCCTCGCAATCTTTTCACGCTCGCGAATATTATCGCTCTCAGCCATGTCGGTAGAGTGTCGAGCGCTCGCGTTTCACCCCTCTCGACAGAATACCGGGCAACGACTAATCGTTTTGTGGAATCGCAAACACGTTAAATCCTGTTCTGTATCGCCCGTTCGTAAGCGAGCTGTCCTTGTCTATCACTAGAAATCCATACTTTTGCTGCCAACAAGTACGACATAATTCACTGAAATCCTTGTACGACATATCGATATTCACATGATCGTTGTACACATGTTTCAAGTTGCTACCGTCCTGCTTAAACATAATCAGCAGGTTCGCGTTGTCGCGTATAAGATGTTTTGGTATTCTCGCGTACGTCTGACAGAGATAGAAGCAGTCGACGTTCGAATGGCGTCCCATTGAGAAGTACTCTCTTATCGTATCTTGCTTGTCACACGCCACATCATCGAAGACGAAAATCGAGTTTGGACGTGCCTCGCTCGGTGGAATAACGTCACTGTTATTGGAGAACGTAAAGTAGCCGATTTCGTCGATCGACGTCAACAAATTCTCCAGATACCGATATTTCGGCTGTTGCAGCGACTTCGAGTACACGTACATGTTCTCGAAACGTACACCGTGCAAACTTTCCAGTAGGCTTATTAGAACGTTGGTTTTACCGCAATTAGAAGGGCCGCAAACAATCGCGCGTATAGTAGTCGGTAGCATTGTACCGTGTCTGCGCATCCCCGCGTTGTCCCCCATCGATCGTAATCTGTCGTCGCAATTCGTCACGCGTATCGTCAAAGGTTGTCGCACGAATCTCATTTTTATACTCCCGATTGGATCGAACGCCTGCCTATATATATAGAGGTGCGTCGAAGTGAAATCACTCAGTCTTGAAAATGTTTCTTCTTTTGACGGACAAGAGAGATATTCTCACGCTTACCGCCGAGCAGTTGCAGTTTGTGCCGAAAGCACTTTTGTTGCAAAACTTTGGTCACTACGTGCAGCTACTATGGGACAAGCTTCCGGAACACATAAAAGTTGATTCGGAGGTTCAGCAATATCGTCGATGCATGCAGCATTATAATCAACCGTGGCAGCAAACGCACATTGACGGTCCAGCGCCGTTGATAAAGGATTGCAGCGAATGTCAACGAAAATAGGTAGAGGTCTATTAAATCACGCGATAAACGCACTTCCGATCGAATTTCATATCCCTGGCTATCAGTTTTGCGGTCCGGGCACGCGGCTAGAAAAGCGATTAGCTAGAGGCGATCGAGGTATCAACCTACTGGACGCGGCGTGCCGTGAACACGATATAGCGTACTCTCGGAGTAACAATCTCGCCGAAAGACACGCGGCGGATAGGATACTCGCCAAGAGAGCGCAAACTCGCATCATTGCAAGAGATTCGACTCTCGGTGAGAGAGCCGCAGCCACAGCTGTTTGAACAGCGATGAAAGCCAAGACAAAGTTCGGTATGGGTCTGAAGACAAAGAAAACGAAGAAAAAGACGGTGAAGAAACGAATACTTCCGGCAGTGAAACGCGGCGGTCTATTGCCGATTCTACCAATGTTGGGTGCGCTCGGATCCCTGATCGGTGGAGCGGCTGGCGTAGCAAAGATGGTGAATGATGGAAAAGCCGCGCAACATCAGATGCAAGAGATGCTACGTCACAATCGCGCCATGGAAGGTCACGGATTGTATCTTGCGCCATACAAATACAGACGAGGAGTCTTAACGAGAAAAAAAACGTCAAAGAGACGTTAAAATTGCCGCAGGGCGTAACTACCAACATACAACTGCTGCAACTGGCAAAACGTATGTACATTCCATATTTTAAAGGTGTTTTCATGCGTGACTCATTACCGATCGGTGGTATATATCGAAATGAGAGCAGCATCGTAAATTTGGATAACACCAAAGGACCTGGTACTCATTGGGTGGCATACGCAAAGAGAGGGAATCGCGCTATATATTTCGACAGTTTCGGCAATCTTCGACCACCGAATGAATTGGTGCGATATTTAAATGTGATGAAAATAGAATATAATCACACACCTGTTCAAACTTACGATCAGAGCATCTGCGAACAATTGTGTTTGCAGTTTCTCCGAACGGTCGATGCACGCGAATTTAAAGACAGACATTGCGCTATTTAACTTAGTATTCGTTAAACAGTTTGGTCAACATGTCTATGACATTCACGCTGACTGGGAGGAGTAGCGTTCTCGCGGTAAACTACTTCCCCACCGTAGATTTGAGCGACGGTGAATACGAGCTCGGTCTAGCAGATTTTGAGAGTTATCACACGATATCGAACGTGAATTCCACGAATAATAAATTTTACTTTGGCAAAGATGACGCGGAAATTATGATTCCCGAGGGATCGTACGAGCTGCAAGCGATACATGAGTTTTTGAAACATACAATTTCACGAAAACGTCCGCGACATGCAGTTCGTGACGACGATAAAAAACACGCTGACGACGGTGACTTTGAAGATGGAGAATGGTCGATAGTGCTCCGCGCTAATTACAATACGATGAGGAGCGAGATTAAATGCGCCTACAGAATAAATTTTAGCAAGCCTAACAACATTGGATCGCTACTAGGATTCTCGAACCGTATACTGCAGCCGTGAAAATGGTACGAGTCGAACACGCCGATTAACATTATCAACGTGAACATTATCCGCGTAGAGTGTAACGTGACCGGGTGCGTACAGCAACGGCAAACTCGTTCATACGATACATGAATTTTCACCGAGGATACCATTAGGATATAAGATATCGGAAACACCGGCGCACATCATTTACCTACCGATCATCGTACGGTGCATTACGGATTTAACGTTACGTGTTGTTGACCAAAACGGACGATTACTCGATTTCCGAGGAGAAGAGATCACCATTAGATTGCACGTACGACGGCGACAGTGATAACATACGTATGCAGCGTATGAGATTCTCGTGTTGAACAAAGACGTGAGAGATAACACAATCTTTACGAGGCCAGCGACAACAACGTCGGCATTCGCTAATATCCAATCATCCGGTTGCACTAAGAAAAAGAAATTGAACGCATCAAACGTTGCGTTTTTACAATCTTTGGGATTTGCGGTGCGAATCATTTGAACGATGACTGATATTCTCAACATCGAAGACGAGCCAATCTTTGACGATCGCATTGTCAAGATCGAGACTCACGCGTACAACCCATTTGCCAACACAACATTTGGGCACAGTGACGAGATAAGAATACTCATACAACAACAGGATCTGTATACGTTGCCACATGAAAGTTTTCTATACATCGAGGGAGAACTGAAGATAAACAACCCAGTTGAAGGATCTGATGTAATACTGGGAAATAATTGTGCCGCATTCATGTTTGATGAGATTCGATACGAACTTGATGGCGTGAAGATTGATCGCAACAGAAACGTGGGAATAACAAGTGCGCTCAAAAACTATGTAACAATGACATTCGATAGAAGCATGACTATGAGTAACGCCAGCTGGACTGATCCGATTACTGTGAATGGATACTTTAATTTTTGCGTACCGCTCTACATGTTATTGGGATTTTGTGAGGATTACAGACGCGTGGTGATTAACGCTCGTCACGAGTTGATCTTAATACGCGCAACGACAACAATTGTCTGGTTGGAGATTCTGCGCTGCGACCTGAGATCAACATATTCAAGATACAATGGCGAATGCCACACGTGTTGTTGAGCGAAATTAAGAAGTTGTCTATGCTGCGCGCTCTGGAAAGCGGACGCTACCTCAGCATGGGTTTTCGCTCGTGGGATCTGTACGAGTTTCCGCTATTGTAGCGTACAACCAAGCATTCATGGGCCATTAAGACCGCGACTCAGCTGGAGAAGCCGCGATACGTTATCTTTGCTCTGCAAACAGGCAAGAAGAACGTCATGGCTGAGGATACGAGTAAATTCGACCACTGCAAATTAACCAATGTGAAACTCTATCTGAACTCGAAATGTTATCCGTACGACGACATGAATCTGGATTTCGATAAAAACAGATGGTCGATTCTGTACTACGCGTACACGCGTTTCTCCAAAGACTATTACGGATACGCGTATCTCGAGCCGAATCTCACCCTCACAATGTTTCTACTTAACGGCCCATTCGTGATCATCGATTGTTCTCGACAAAACGAATCGGTCAAGAGCGCAACAGTGGATGTGCGATTGGAATTTGAGTGTAAGGAGAATGTGCCTGATAATACCACTGCGTACTGTCTCATCACACACGATTGCATAATCCAGTACAACCCGCTGACCAACGTTGTGCGCAAAATCACCTAAGTGTTCGCGATAACATTGAGTTTAGACAACAATTTAGAGAGAGGGGGAAGAGGAGCAGGATATAAATCAAAGTCTTGTGAGATGGTTGTCATTCCTCTCGACTGACGCATCAAAGAGAGAGATTTCATTATGTCTGTACCAACGTTTGTGGATCTGCAAGGATTCATCATCAATAATCGATTGATTGTGAATGAGGTGGCGGTGCTGAGGAGGGGAACTGTTCTCGCACATTACATTTTTCGGAGTCCTGTACCATGGCATCTCCTTACAAAATCTGAAAAGTCTCAAGTTTTATGGTTGAGGGCGAATCATCATGGACTGCAATGGGAGGATGGAATCGTTGCGTACAGCATGGCAAAACGATTGATTACAACAGCTGTGGTTGAAGATGATGATGAAATGTCGTGTACCGTATATGTTAAGGGACGCCAGAAACGAGAATGGCTGGCTAATATGCTTGATGATAATGCGAAGGAAAACTTAATCATCGATACCTTGGATGCTGATTACGACAATATCGAGTCTCTAAATAATCTAGATGTTAAAAATACTATGCGATGTGGAAAACATGTTAAAAATTGCGCATTACAAAATGTATTCAAAATATTTAACTGGTGGTCACAACGCCAAAAAGAATTGCAATATTTGGACAAATAAAATATTTAAACATTAATGTTTTATCTCTCACTACCCCTCCCCATTCTTTCCCCCGCGAGTCATTTCTAAGAATTCTTATTTATCCGAGCGCCGTCTCTCCCTTATTCTAAATTTCAGAGCGCTAGAAATACTCCCAGATATTCTCCCACCACATTTATTACTAATCTCCCCCACTATTTTTGGGAAAAGAGCATCACGTATACTCTTAATTTTCTATACGATCAGTGTCATGTTAACCGCTCGTACCGATAGTTCACTTTTCACAACCTAGAGAAATGTTCTCGACTGGAAGAAGCAGTATGAATTACGTTCCGATTCAGGATAGTAAAACTTCCACAAATAAATGGAACAAGTAAGTTTCGATAAAGCATTGTATATTTTATACTTTATATTTTCCTTATAATTTATTGAAATATTTTTTATAGCATTTCATCCGGGCCTCGTCATGCGGTTCGTATACTTGGAAGAAAATACGCCTTAACCCCGACTTCGTATAAATATTTAGAAATTGGAATCAGCGTTGGAGCTGCATCACATGTGGAACTGGCTCTCAGCGATAATCGAGGCAATCGAATAATATTATCTATTGAAACATGGAAATTGCTAATGCAGAAACGAGCGGACATCGAGCGACTACAATCGGCTGAAACTCCATTATGGATTCGAGATATGATACTTGAAGTTGTTCAAATGTCTCATTCAAGAATTATAAAAATGACATTATTTAATAATTGTTTGTATATGCAACCATCGACTTTTCTACATTTATTCGACTTTGAAAATTGTATACGTCATTGTATTCATGGCTATCCGAATATACGTATAGTGTTAATGAAAAGTTTGAAAAATTTGTAGCTGTTTTACAACGTAATGACATCATAGATGTATGCAATGCTGCAAAAGTGATACGCGAAAGTGATGCGTTTGACGGCGAATCACTCATAGATTGCGAATTATTAACATGCGCTATAAATGATATTCTTCACGATGCTTGTAATAAAATACACAGTTATTAATAAACATTTATATTAATATTAAAAATGCTTATTTTATTTTAGAAAATAATTTCTTTGCACGCATTTCCATCCGCGCGCTCTCCCACCCGTAAACAGTCCCACCTCTCATACATAGCTCTTACTTGTTGCAGTCCTTGCGGGGATGACGTCATACGGGATCTCGAGGCAAAGCACGTTTCGTGATGCTGGGAAGCGTCCTCGGGTAGAGAGGGAGGGAGGCTAGGGACCGCGAGAGAGCTAGCGCTTAGAAGAAAGAGATAGTGTGAGGCGTTCACAAGAGAGATATAGCGTGAGGTGCATGCGAGAAAGAGATAGCGCGGCAAATGATAAAGAGAGTATAAGAATAAGAGAGAATTATAATTGTATTTAATGTGTATATTTACATTTGTGTGTGTGTATGTATGAATTTAAAATTTAAAATAAGGATAATATAAATAAAACTTAAATAAATATAAAAGTATATAATATAAAAATTAAAAAAAGGTTGTGGAGGGGGCGCGACGGTGGTGATGGTGGTCCCGAGGCCATGAGGCTGGAGCAGATACACCCACCTTAAATCCGATTGGCATGGATGGCGGGCAACAAATGTAAAACTCCTTTATAACATAGAAAAAAAATATTAGCATTTTCTTAACTTTTAATTTAAAAAAGGATACTTACCAATTCCTGCACATCGGAAACTACTTAAATATTTTACTTAAGTGTCCCAATTTTTAAAAGTTTATCATTTACAAATAGGGCACAGACTGCACGATGTTATTTGAGACACTGAGCCTCCACATTCACAGCATCTATCTTCCACAAGTAGAACCTATCGCTCAGTCTTATGTATGCGTACAGCACTAGCATGTGAAAACGAGTCATTTACTCGCAGGAAACACGCTGTGCAAAATTTGTCATTATTGTCAATTTCATAATAAAATGAAATGGAACACATTTTTTGAAGTTCGTCGATGTCGTGAACATCAACACGTTTTAAAATTTTCACATGTTTCTCACTGAATTCCTCCTCATTACATTCACTATCGTAATCGGAGTCTTCTAGAATCCTTATTTCATCATCGGATGATTCTTCTTCATTGTCCACTTCGACATCTATTTCCATGTCTTCATTATTTTCAATGGCCTCTTCTTCTCTATTGTCGATGACATCAGCTTCATTTTCTCCAATATTCATTTCTCCTTCTTCAATATTCATTTACGCACTTTTATTTTGCTCTTCACTGCACGAATGCTAAAGACTTTTTGACACGGAGACAGACCCTCTCTCCATAAGCTTTAACCCCATCCCTCTCAAAATTTCCACAATGGAATATTGTAGAAATAAAATCGGGCGTTATTTGTTTATAAATTCGAGCAGCCGAACATCGGCGCTATTTTGTTTACACCTACGAAAACTTATGCTCTGACACGTCGGGCCCAAGATTCCTCATAAAAAATATCAAAAAAATAGGAAAAAGATAATTCCATCTATTTGTTTACGAACGGTCGAATATCACGTTCAGGACACAACCCCCCCCTTCTTTCGTCGAAACCGAGCGTCCCCCGCCCGCGTGACGTCAGCCCCCGCGCCTCCGAGATACCCCCGCGCCCCGCGCCCCCCTCAGAGGACCTGGATTAGAACTGTCCGTGTCTATCTACTCATAATGTACAACCCTCTAATAAGGCTAGAAGAGACACAACTGTAATAGTTAAAAATGAACTGAAACATAGCGAAGAAACCAATTATCAAACAGAAACTGTACAAGCAACATCAATTAAAGTACAAAAATACAAACAATATATGATTACTGCAGTATATTGTCCCTCGCGTTATATTCTAAAAAAGAAGATTTTGTTATACTATTCTAAACACAAGAGGAGTACTACATAATTGGTGATTTTAACGCCAAACATACGCATTGGGGATTAAGAATAATTACTAGCAAAGGAAAAGAATTGTGCAAAGCAGGTGCAGCGTGTAAATGTGATTTTCACTCAACAAAAAAACCCACATATTGGCCTACTATTCAAAATAAGATACCCGACTTAATCGACTTTTTGTAACAAATGGCGTGTCAAAGGCGTTCTTCTCGCTTTAAATTCGCAATACCCTTTTGCCACGTATTGCCTGTTCAAAAAATTGAAGAAAAAATTTATTTTGTTCGGCGTTTAACAATCGATAAATTTTATTAACAATGTTGATGACAACAATAAAGTCCAAGACGCGGTAATAAACGCGGTTAAGAGAGCAGGCGCGAAACTTCTATGACGTTGTAATCAAGAAACTCGTTCCCAGGCTCACCAATGCATTAAGGTCTATAGTGACTTTGTTGAAAAATAAAGATATGTTCTAGAGATATTATAAGTCAATTCCGAAATAAAATGCTTTAGAAATATTTTCTAGACATTGTATTGTTATTTTCCGAATAACCTTCGTATTAACTGTTAGTAATGCAGTAATTAAAAGACAAATACCTCTCACTTTAACTAATCGAAAAACAAATTGGCATGTATTCAGAACTAAACTAAAAAAGAAAATTACTTTACAAGTTTCTTCAAAGACACCTGAACAATTAGAAGAAGAAGTTAACAAATTTAATACTGATATCCAGCAAGCAGCATAGAACAACACACCCATGATACAAAGGAACATGGGCTATAAATATACCAAAAAATTCGAGACATGGAAAACACAAAAAGGAGAACTATGAAAAAGTAGCAACATACCAAATCACCAGAAGATAAAACTGTCCTAAATAGAATTGGAAATGAACTAAAAAGTTTGATTAAGGAAGTGAAACACGCAACATTAAACAAATTCCTTAGTAAATTAACGGCAGACCAAAATACGGATTATTCACTTTGGAAGATGACAAAAGACATTAAAAGACTAAAAATGGAAATACCACCAGTTCTGAAGGAGGATAGAATATGGGCAAAAAGTAATAAGGAAAAGACAGATCTATTTGCAAAGCATTTGTTTAAAGCATTCCAAACACTACCTAGACTCACGAACAAGGAAACTATCCTACAAATGAAAAAAAATTATAGAAAGCAAATTAAATTTGTCACTATGAAGGAATTAACAAATGAATTCAAAAATAACTTAAGTATTAAAAAAGCGCCAGGTTATGACTTAATTACTGGAAGCATTCTTAAAAAACTTCCCAGAAAAAGACTTGATAAGTTCTTGCTTCTGACAAATGCCGTAATCAGATTGAAATGTTTCCCTGAATCTTGAAAGATAGTTGAACAATAATATAATATATAGGCTCGTGTATTAAAACTAAATGTTAAGGAATTAGGCCTGTAACGAGCATTTATTGGTGTTAATAAATTGATAGACTTTATTAGTCTAAATTGAATTACAAATTGTTTAAGACGGGACGTTTTGACACTTACTTGTGTCTCTTCAGTCGTGATCTAACAATTAACATTACAATTATGATTGATTCAATATACAAATCTGTTTGAATGTTAATCGCTTGAGTTTTTTGCGCAAGTATTGTGATATGATATCATGTGTGTGTCGAAGTTCTTTAGTTGACTCACTCAGTGTAATATGTGTTGGTGATGTTGTGTTTTATGCACCGGTGTCTTCTGGATGTAAATTGTCTTGTTATAAAAATATTGTATAACTGGGCGGACTTGATATACAAAAGCACTTTACACTGTTAATAATTAAGCTCACCTTGTTTTTGTAAAAAATTGTCAAGTTAATTAATAGTAGTCAATTGTGTAAAATAATTCCTAACCGTCAATAAATTTATATTTTATATGTCATGTTTATTTCAAATTTCGGTGATTGCGAGCGTTAGTTATAGACAGAATAATACGTGTTTATTTAAAATTTATATATCCTACAGTAGGTAAGATCAAGTTTCAGATATAAATATTATGTGTTGTGTTTATTTGTTACAAAGGGATTCCAAAAACGGAAAATATTAACTGTTCTAATATTCCGTGTCTTCCATTGCATTTAATTCGTTTTTTGTTGTTTTATGTGGATTGTTTCCGCAATTAATCTCTTATAGTAATTAGTTTTATGGTCTAATATTTTTACATTTTCCCAATATAAATTGTGTTTATATTCAATGATATACTGAGAAACTAACGATTGTTTTGGTGTGTGTTGTTTTATGTTTGTCTTATGTTTGTGTATTCTTGTTTTTAACTGTCTGTTGGTCTGACCCACGTAAGATGCGGTACAATCTCTACAATTAATTTTAAAAATTATGTTATTATTACAATCTGTTGGTGTAATGTTTATATGTATTTTGATAAATTTATTGAGGCGATTGAAACATTTGAAGCCAGTAGCAAATTCTGTCCCACAAAATAATTTACAAACATGTTCAGATAGATTTTCGATATAAGGGACCGTTATATATTTGGCTTCAAATGTTTCAATAAATCATAACTAAAAATGTCGAGCAATATATATCGAAATGCAAATCATGCATGAAAAGTAAATAATCAAGACAAATAAAAATGCCATTAATTATTACTGATACGCCTAACAAACCTTTCAAAAAATGCGCACTGCATATTGTCGGACCGTAACAGTAACTACTAACGGAAATAAATATTTACTAACATTTCAAGACAATCTTACCAAAAGTAAAGCAATAGAAATCGCAAATTAGAAAGCGAATACAATAAGCAAAGAATTCGTCACAAAAATAATTTTCGAGCACGGAATACTCGAAAAGGTATTAACCGACCAAGGCGCGAATTTCATGAGCGAAATATTTAAAATACTTGCAAGATACTAAAAATAGAAAAAATACAGACTACAGCCTATCATCCGGAAAGCAATGGAGCGCTAGAACGATCGCATCGCACTTTAGCAGAATACTTAAGACATTATACAGGGTGTCTCAGAATTGATAGTAGAAAAAAGGGGCATATTTTACAGGTCAAAATAAAGTAAAATTGTCCTATAAGGATGGGTCCGGAAACGCACCTCCTCTGAGCTACAGCTCTCCAAAGTTTTCCAAAAAAACCCGACTTTTTTGTATATTGTCTAAACTTGTGCTTTGAATTTTATGAAAATTCGTACATATACGTATTTTTGTGCGTTCTATTCATTTTTGGTGTCAAAATTGTCCAAAAAATTTCGAAGGGAGTTTTAAGGAAGAGAGGGCTACATTTTAATGTGCTAAAACTTAGGTGTGAATGCTATATATTTGAAATACGTTAACATTTTATGACAGAAAATAAAAAATAAACATTTTTTTACTTAGAGTTTTTTTATATGACGAACCGTTTTCGAAATAATATTTCGAAGAACTTTGGAGGGCTGTAGGTCAGAGAGCGTGCGTTTCCGGACCCATGTTTATAAGACAATTTTACCTTATTTTCATCTGTAGAATATGCTACTTTTTTCTACTATCAATTCTAGGACACCCTGTATAAACGCCGACCAAACAGACTGGAACAAGAGGATATCTTTCGTGATGTTTACTTATAATGTCACCTCGCACACGGCTACGGGCTATACACGCTGTAACAAAAGGTGCAGCAGAAGAGGACCTTTGTCAGACGCGACAGTAAGGAGAGATCTGCCGGTGCTTCGGACTCGGAGCCAGCCCAGAGTGATGC
This sequence comes from Lasius platythorax, assembly GCA_963971435.1. NCBI lineage: Eukaryota > Metazoa > Arthropoda > Insecta > Hymenoptera > Formicidae > Lasius > Lasius platythorax. The sequence continues at coordinate 249,456 of OZ020539.1, forward strand.
TGGATCGAGTGTCGGGGGTTACGTCAGTTGTTGCAAAAAGGACTGATTTCTGTTATTTGACGTGGGAAATTGATTTTGTTTAATTTAATCCTGAAGTCTGCGAAATCCATTATTATTTTGTTAATCATTGTATTTATGACGCGCTGTGATTACACAGGCCCACAAAAAGAGAAAAGTTGTCTGCGCCATGAACTAGACCATGGTATTCCCATGTATTTTCGCCTGCTGAAACCGAATATGACCTCAGTTTTGCCTCTACACGTCAGGATTTTTTCCCATAGCCAAAAACACCTTGGAAAATCTGAAGTTATATTCGGTTTCAGTAGGCAAAAATACATGGGAATACCATGGTCTAGTCTATGGCGCAGACAACTTTTTTTTCTTGTGGGCCTGTGTTATTATATAACGGTTGCTTAATTTTATATTTTATAAGTTGTTTTTGACATCTCTTGACTCAGGAATTATATATTCTTTTCCTTTGTTTTGTGACTACAAGCTATCTGCGTGATACATCTAATTTTAGTTTTTATATAAGTTATTATTGGTCTCACTATACTTTTTCGTTAATATTCATATTTTGACGTCGCAATATATTAAGTTTATTTTATTACTATTAATTGGTTTTTTCGTATACGAATATATTTGTTTGCCGAGATTTGCCTTATAAATAAAGATGTTTTTGATCCACATAATTCAATAGTTTTATTTTAATTGACGTGTGGACTTTGATATAATAAAGTTATTAGGTAAGGATTGACGATATAGGGCTGTTGCTGTAGCACTATTAGGCTGGCATTATAGATTTTTTATTGCGATTATGACGTCACAGGATTCGTGACTTATTGTTGACATTGTTTGTGCAGCGTAGTTACTTTGTGTAATTTGGTCAACTTTGCCGAGTTTCGTAAGAGTACTTTATTTATTATCTGCTTGGCGTTGCGTTGTGCGGCATATGCGAGCGTAAATGTTGTTTTTCTGGTGTGCGTGGTGCAGCGCGCTGCGGAGTGATCGTATTTTTTAGCGCAGTTATATTTTTTTCTGGTTTACTCTATTCGCGCAATTCACTATGCTTTTTGCGCGAGTTGGCAGATAAAGGGGATATCATCCGGCTGCGACGTAGCGACCCATGACTCGTGATCAGTCGGGTATGAGTCTTACAGAAGACTAGTCGATATTTAGGAGAGTCGATCCGTTGAGCTCCAGGGAGCACGGTGCGCCGCATCTGTACCTGCAAAACCGCGTAAAAGGTTATGTTATTTCCGTCGGTCTTGTATTTTCCGCGGATAAACAATAGTCAATTAAACCAGCCTGCCGGAGCTGTGTCCCGTGCATGTACAAAGTTTTGGAATGAAATTTGTCTTTCGCTGTTCTATGACACGTTTGTAACGAGTGGTTGATGCGAAATAAATCTTATATTTGTTTTTTATACAGAAAACTTTTGTGTGGTCATTTATTCCGTGCGCGCAGTGATCCATTCCATCGCCGTTCAACATAATAGTCGCCGAGAAGGTCCGGCAAACGTGTGGAACATATAAGGGGTGAGGGAGCAATCCCGGTCTCAAGTGCAAAATTGCATTATTTTGAAAAGTCAACAGGAAGTGGCGAGTTCCTCGTTTCAGCTCCCAACAAGATCGGTGCGGTATGGAGATTGATCCGGGATGCGGCCTTTACCTTGCTACTTAGAAGGTAAAAGTAACTGGCGACCGTGTGCAAGGTAGACTTGATCAAACCTTTTGTCTCAACATCTACTCGCTAAACAGCTGGAAAATAATAGATGTACCAATCTACTAATTAATATCTGCCCACTGGATAGCTGGGAAGCACTAGATATCAAAGTGTCGTAAGAAGAAATGACTCGTAGCAGTCACTAAAAAATTATTTTCATTGGACGCGTTAGCGAAAGCATTCGTCGTCCGGTTACAATGCCTTTTGAACTCGTTTACAGGCATCAAGCGGACCTATCAACAGCCTTGACAAAACCACCTAAACCGACGTACAATTATAACAACTACGCACAGGAATTAAAGGAAAGGCTACGAGCTACGAACCAACACGCAAAAGAAAATGTAAAGGAGGAAAAACTAAAGGCAAAGGAACACTACGACAAAACCGCAAAGGAAACAAAATTTAAAGTAGAAGATACAATACTCGTAATACGATGAGGTGTTCCAACGCGGACGATCGAAAATAATAGACGCCCTATAGACCGGACCGTACGTAATAGTGTAAAAAAACTCCGACGTAAATTATACCGTAAAAAAGAGACGAAAAGCAATACACATGCATGCAAAGAGATTAAAAGCATTCATAGAGAATTAATGGAAAAGGCACTCACCTTAATAACCCAGTGAGCGGAACCAGTACATGAGCCGCTGGATGCTCTCCGTCGTCGCGCGGACCCCAGCGCGGCGGAAAAACCGCGCAAACAAAAGCATACTTCGGGAAATTCCCGAAGAAGTCAAATCAAAGAAGGTCACGGGGTAAAACCACCCCCTACCCTCAGTCCACTCAGGCGCCTCCACCAAACGGGGTAGGATAGAGAGCACCTCGAAGAAAGAAAAAAGACCCCCGTTGGTATCCTCTTCTTCTTCCATCTCCCAATTTCGCGGAGAGGCAAAATATCGAGCGCGGACCGGTGTGAATGCACACACCATGATTACCGACAAAAACTTCCGACAAGACAGTCAAAGACAGACTAAAGAAAAAAACTGTAGTAGTTACAAGAAACATGAAACTAAAAACCTTTTGATAGCTACCGCGCGGGCTTATACATATACCCACGTCCGTAACTTTCTCTTGCGAGAAAGTTCGCCATCTAGCGGTGAAAGCGCGAAAGAGCGCGCTTAGGGGCTGGCGCTTGCGAGATAGTTTCTCGCTAGCGCTTGTGCTTGCGAGCTTGCAGCCTGGCGAGTAGCCCAGCTTGTAGACGCGCGTATGTGGTCTTGTAGGAATGCCACAGCTACTAAAAGAAACAATATCCGTCAGAACGATATAAAAGAATATATAACTTCTTCTGCTGTAAGTTTTTTGGCTCGTTTTCTTTTGAAAGATTATTATAATATATATTATTACAGGACTTATAATATATATAATAATATATAATATATAAATCGCTGAAATGTTTTTTATTAAAAAGTTTGATAACACTATTAACTTACAAAAGGACACTGAGAATTTAAACAATATTTATGATAGATTAATAAATGTCGTTTAATCTTTCTCAATATGTTTGACAGAGAGGTTGACATAATTCGATCTTGACTTAGTGATTTTCATTTCCCGCAATTTAACATGTATGTATATATTTTTTCGCTTATTTTGTTATCAGTCTGTATTACGTTATTTACTTTATAATTTCGCTAATTTCAGTTCACTTGATAAAGACCAAAACCTATGGTCGAAACGTTGTGATTTGAATCAATAAATTGCCAGTTTGGTCGATTAAACCTATTTTCTTTTATTTTATCTACTGGCGACTTTTAAGAATTTAACATTATATGTGAGTAAGGATATTAATTAATATAATGCATTGAGATTTTTATACAAAGACAAATGTTACAAAGTTCATTCATGTTTAATAAAACGTATGTATTATTCGTGACAATTTCCGCAACCTTTTATTTTATACCCTGCTTTCTGCGCAACAGCGGTATAACAATACTTATACATTTTTAACCAGTAATGAAGAATCATAATATACAATGTTATTATCTTTCTGATATAACGTTATAAAAGAAAATCACATAATCACAGCGCATTGTAATATTATACGTAATAATATTAAAAGAAATAGTTATCAAAATATCTTTTGTATTATAGAATTTGGTATAAAATAAAATAGACATGTTTGTTAAAATAGAAATTACGTATATTAATTATGATTAAGTTTAGAAACTATAGTTTCTATAATCAGACATTTTAAAAGATATTAATTATTACAATAAATTAGAAGAGGTGCAAAACGTCTCGTGTTAAACCGACTTATAGCTACATTTAAAAAAACAATTAGTTACAACAAAAAATGTGCATTGCTTTAGCAACAAGTTAGATATAACATTAAATTAACTTTTGACTTTGGTATCTTCATCCGTTTTCCACCATTTTTTGTTTTGGATAAAAAATATCTGTATGTATTAGACAAATTGTAAACTTATTATATATTGACACTTCATAGTACATAACTTTGCCTGTAAAAATCGAATTATAAGCAGACATTTTAGATACAATCAAAGTAATATTACACATACAGATATTTAAGATACATTCTAAATAATGTAACAAATATGAACAACATTAATTTTAAAACAAAATTATTAAAAATAATAAAGCGCTCTTTTTTCTAAAGTTTGTAGACAGTCTATGTAAACAAAAAATATTTGAAAATTTTGAGTGCTAAAATATAGCTTTAATCAAAGATAATTCTTATGGTAGTCTAACTCGAAGAGAGTTTTCATAAGTAATATTGCAAATTGGACATCAATTACTTTCTAATTTTTCAATGCATTCATCTATTTTGTGTAAAACCATACGTAATTCTGGCAATTTTGTTGAAGTAGTATGCTGTGTTGCAGCGCATTTTCGTTTTTTTATACAATTTTCTGTAAAAAAATATAAAATTGGTATTAATGATAATTAGTATTAATAATAATATAAAATTAGTATTAATGATAATTAGTATGTAATGTAAGTAGAAAATGTTAGAATACGACTTTGCGATGGTCTTCAAAGTAAAGTGAAATCTGAAAATTAAGTTGCATGTTATGAGTTTTCGTCTATTTCCAGACAACATCACGTCTAAAATCGGGACATAAAATGTCTTAAATACGTCATTAAAATGCCTTTTAGACAACATATCATAAAACGTCTTTAACTCTCAGTACACACATTGGGTTAGCGTAACCCAGGCCGTTCGAAAAAGATGGCATTTTTAAACGGTATGAAATAAGGAGCTTTAGCTTGGTGCTGGAGAACTTTAATATCTTTTCTACTTATCGCCCGTTGGGCAGCTTCAATGCGCAACAAACAGCCAAACTGGAAGATTTCAAATTCAGTGTCGGTGTTAGCGTAACCAAGTGTGTGCAAAACGTTATAAAATTGATAAAAACCGAAAAAATAAAAGGTAAGTGTTGTGTCTTTAGGTTCGTTCTAAGAGATTGTCGTATATTTGCACTGAAGAACTGTACAATATATTTAGGTATATTTCACGATACAGTTGCTAAGGTATAAGAGATTGAGTATTCGTATTAGCCACGTGCTCCGGTCTTCCCGACGGCCCGATCGCTACAGCGAGTTTGCGAGTATCAAAACGGGAAGCTCAGCGCGAATCGCGGCCTATCACGTAACTATTAATTGCTCGCCTTTTCGATGGCGCGCAATATGATATTACCAAGTAGGAACATAACATCTCTTCCCCTTGTAACAAAAGAAAAACTACATGTGGGAAAGGGCAGCTTAAGTTAAATTTAGAGGTGTTCTAAATATTGACCAAAACGTTCCGGCGGTCTCCGGATTTGTACAGGTCTTTCTCGACCTTCTACTTCCAAAGATGACTTTTGTGTGGGAGCTTCCGACTCGGTCGCCTTCCTTTCCTCGAAGTTTCCTGATCCTCGAGCTGCTTTCTGTGAGGTTTCTAGACTTGTCGAGGAAACAGTTTGTGGTTTCTCTTTGTCTTGAGGGGTTAGACGATCGCTCAGAAGCGATTACATTGTCGGAATGCTCTACATTAGAATTTACATAATCAAACATATTTTCCTTTGAAAATTCTTTGATTTCCGCTCCTATCTCTCGCATTTGATTAATGCGATGCTTCCAACATTTTTCATTTACTAATTGAACTTTATAATGTAAATGACCTAATATTTCAACTATTTTTCCAAAACGCCATTTAACATTTTTATCTAAATATTCTCGAACTGCCACTTTATCGCCTAAATTAAATCTTTTAAATTTTCAAAGTTACAATTAACATTCTTAGTTTTCGTTTCAGTTTTCGGAAATAATAAATCTAATCTACATCTTAATTTCCTACCAAACATCATCTCTGCTGGCGATTTACTTAATTCTTGATGTGGTGTTAAACGATAATTAAACAGGAATTTCTGTAAATTAGTCTTAATATCTGTATCAATAAAATTCAATTTCCGTAACGCTTGTTTAAAGATTTGAACAAAACGCTCCGCTAAACCGTTGGTCGCCGGATGGTACGGTGCGGTACATTTATGAAAAATACCATTTGATTTTAAGAATTTTTGAAATTCTCTCGATATAAAAGTTCTGCCATTATCAGATACTAGAACTAGCGGCAAACCAAAAGTGGTAAACATCTCTCGACATTTCGTAATAGTACTCTCTGTAGTAATATTTTTCATAATGTGTACCTCCGGCCATCGGGTATACGCATCAACTAATACTAGAAAATTATATCCTAGGAAAGGACCTGCGAAGTCTACGTGCACCCGCTGAAAAGGTTCGGTTGCGGTCTCCCAATGATGTTTAATTTTACAACTCGGATTATTACTGAAAGTATGACAAAATTTACAATTTTTAACAATGTCATCAATTTCTTTATCCATGTGCGGCAACCAACAGAAACTTCTACTTAAGCTTTTCATTTTGACACTACCAATATGTCCTGCGTGCAACTCTTTTAATATTTTATTTGTTAACGTTTTCGAAATTACCACTCTGTCCTTTCTGAAAATTATTTATTGTTGCAAAGAAAATTCGTTATCTTTATATCCTAAGGGTACTAGATTCTTTCCTTCTTCTAATGCCTGTAATAACTTATTTAACGATTTGTCTTTGAGTGTCTCTAAACGCACGTCCTTGGCTGTTACGGGTAGTTTCTAAACTTTCTAATTGGAAAACATCTATTACATCGTATTCTCCGCCTCGATTCTTTTTTACTGGTAAGCGTGAAAATCCATCCGAATTTCCGTGACTACTAGACTCTCGATATTTAATATCAAAGTTAAACGTTTGTAAAAATACTGCATAATGTTGCATGCGCATAGCTCTATAAGCCGGCAGTCCTTTCTGTGGGTTAAAAATCTGTGCTAAAGGCTTGTGATCCGTCAACAGTGTGAATCAATTTCCATATAAAAATTGAAGGAACTTTTTAATCTCAAAGATAATTGCAAACGCTTCTTTATCGATCTGCGCGTATTTTTTTTTGTGTTTCGGTAAGGGCATTTGACGCATATTGAATAACGCGCTCCGTTCCATCCGGATAAATATGTGAATGGACTGCGCCTACTCCATACGGGCTAGCATCCGTGGCGAGAACCAATGGCAACTTAGAGTAAAAAAAGACTAAAATCTTTTCACTTTCGAATTCTTTTTTTGCTCTGTGAAAAGCTGTTTCACATTCTTTTGTCCATATACAAGTAGTTCCGTTTTTTAATAAAGCATTCAGTGGGCGTAAAAAATTACTCAAATTCTTAATAAACCGCCCACAGTAGTTTATTAAGCCAATAAATGCTTTTAACTCTGTTAGATTCTTAGGTCTAGGCATCTCTCGCACGGCCTCTATTTTCTTTTGTACTTTTCGAATTCCATTTTTACCGATTTCATAACCGCAATACGAAATTTTATCTTTAAGAAACTCACATTTGTTTACATTAATACGAATATTATGTTCTGATAGCCGTTTCAAAACTAATTCTAAACGTTCTACGTGTTCTGCTGTATCTTTTCCCGAAATTCTAATATTATTTAGAAAGATAGCAATTCCCGGGATTTCACTTAAGATACCTTCCATGGTTCTCTGCCAGATTGGCGCGGATGCCACCCCGTACAATAAACGGTTACATTGAAACAACCCCTTATGAGTATTCAAGGTCAAAATTTCTTTATCTTGCTCCCCAAAAGGCAATTGCAAATACGCTTGCTTCAAATCTATTTTTGAAAACACTTTCTCTTCTGCCATGGACGCGAATAACTTATCAATAGTAGGCAAAGGATGCTCATCTATAATTATTGCTGGAATTACAGAAACACTGAAGTCTCCGCAGATTCGGATTCGGCCGTCTTTTTTCAGAACTGAAACTATCGGTGTAGCCCAACGTAATGAATCTACTTTTTCCAAAATGCCTGCTTTAACCATGTTTTCTAATTCTAATTCTACTTTCTCTTGCAACTTAAAAGGTATTCCTAGACTTTTAATAAATACCGGTTTGGCATTTTCTTTTAATTTCAATTGAGCTTTTACTCCTTTTATAAATAAAAATTCTTCGCTCACCAGATTCTTATATTTTTGAAGCAAATTAGCTAATCTATCGTGATCCGATACTACTATCGCATTGACATTTTCAATATTTTCTAAACTTTTTATAACATTTTCCAATACTTTTAACTGGTTAATCCACTCGCGACCTAACAACGGATTTTTATCATATCCGACTACATACATATTTAATTCTCGCATTTTATCTACATCACGCACTTTAACCTTTACAAAACCGTAAGGCGAAAAATCTCTTACAATACGTACGTAATTTCAAATTTGTGTCATACATTTTTAAATTCGGAAAATTACGTTGTATCCAGTTCCAGCTTACCAAGGTGACCGCCGCTCCGCAGTCCACCTCAAAAACAACGCTTCGCCGCTCAAGACAAAGAGAGACCGTATATTTATCCCTGTAGCTCGAATGTTCAGCGATTTCCACGCTGCAAACTTCTAACATATGGGTCTGAACTTTCTTCTTACAGACTTTTTGCAAGTGTTTTAATCCGCCGCATTCTCGACATTTAATACTCCGAGGGAGGGTACAAATGGACGCCAAGTGGTTCGGTCCACACCTAAAACAAATAACTTTATTAGTTTTTAAATTTGACATCGCATTAATCCTAAATTTAGATCCCCCGTTTGAATTGTGACTCTTCTTTTTTTCATATCGAGTGGTAGATTCCTTGTTGTTCTGTCTTTTATTGGCTGTCTTCTTTGCCATCTTGGATCCGACTCCAACGGAATCCACCGCGACTACCGGTTCGGACTTCAGTTCGTTGACGCCTTTTTCCGCTAATTCCATTGCACAAGCCGTTTTTAACGCTGATTCCATAGTCAGATTGACCGTTTCCAAAAATCGTCCTTGAATTCTCTGATTCCGCAGACAAAAAACAAATTGATTTTGGTGCTCTGTTTTAAGATAAGTGCCGAATTTGCAATGTAGCGATAATTTCTGCAATGCTGCCATATACGCTTGTCACGTACGGCGCCTCCACTTGACTTCCGCCACCGTCCGTCACTGATTTTTGAACATCAGAGCCAGTTGGGATCACACACAATCACACAAGTCTTCATTTTCTTCTTTCACTCTTTTATTATAAGCTGTCGCGATACTCGTACGATTTATTATTATAAAGCAATCAAAATGCACATTTAAAGCCCACACGCACATCAAAACATCTGTCAAAGCATTGCATGCATTCACCGGTACTACGACTAGTAATTATACAACTCCCTAAATTCACTAGCCAAAGCGCGAGCTTATCTTAAGCATCCTTCACAAGGTTCGGTTCAGCTATTCAGACTCTATTATACCTTTTTTGTGTAAATTCAAATCTCACAAATGAGAATAAATAAACTAACAATTAATTTATAATTACTTCCTTCAATTAAACAACAATCTAACATACGCCTATATTTCAATCAATTATTATAACAGAATTACAAGTTCAAACTAATAATTATTTATTCTCATTATGAAAACATATATCCGCACAATCCAAATGTATCTAATTACATTTTATAATCGTTAATACTTTTATCTTCAAACGTGAAGATATATCTGTCTTATAATTTCATGCATCGCTCATATATATATATATACATATATATATATATCTATATTCATAAGAAATTAATGGATCTAGTCTTTCTATTTATATCAACATTAACAAACCAATCATTACAAGCCTAACGTCAATAGATATCAAAATTTCGTATATTCTCATAAAAGCTCAAAATTGACATATTTTATATATATTTTATGCAATATTACAAACATACAAGAGTCCGACCATTTGTTAACTGTTTAAACTAATTCAACTGCTCATTCTCTGATAAAATATACCAAATTTATATGTATATCCACTCGGGATCTAAAAATCATGTACTAAAACCTTGATACTAAAGACTGATTTATCGCATCGCGACGCGAATCATAGCATTTCTATTCATGACTATATTGGCAGCTTGGACTGCAATTATATGACAATTTCCATTACAAATCTATAGATATGTATATAAATATCCATGAAACAACAATTTGAATTTAATTTAACACACACATAGGTACGCACCCCTGTGTAGTAAGTAGTAACAGTAAGATAAGTATATGTACAACGCTGTACATATGTATGGTGAATTTCGAGTCAATTGCATTAATTTTGTAGATTGATTACAAAGAAGGCACTTAAAGTTAATTGAAAAATGTTTATTAAACTAGTGAAACATAAAGTATATTGAATAATTGAACAAATAAAATATTTCTCTCCATACATATATATATATTTTTAATTGATAATTAAATACAATTCTTTTAATGAGGTATGAAGTACATGCTCTTGAATGTAGAATTTATATAATATAAAATACTTTAGATATCATCACAACACTTGCTATATATATATGTCAATATATATTAACAATTCTTCAACTTCTATCTTGCATATTGAATCCAGACCTTGTTAATTAGCCTTCAGCATCGATTGTTACTCTGCAACAAAATCAGTGCATATGTATCAGTGTTAATAATGTTAAAACTAATATTAAGAATAATGTTGAGATTAATATTAAGAATAATATTTTTGTAAAAATTAGACAATTATGCATAACATTTTCCACTTAATAATTGTCTAATTTAATCGAATTAATTATACCGGTCAAAACAGATTGGAATGCGGAAAAGTCGAGACATAAACAACTCTTGGAACTCATGATCCTATTGTAAGAACGAACAATAGCCCTTATTGTCAAGGCTAAATTAAGACTGACCTTCGAATGCGACAATTGTTTGCGATTCTACGAACTCATGATCACATTATATTATATCACGTGAACCTGATAATTTAGGGTAGGGAACGAGCCCCCGACAGTATATTAACCGACGCTCCGAAAGCTCAAAAACACAGTCATATCTCAGTTATCAAAGCTAGCAGTTATCGCAGATCTCTCAGTTATCAGTCTCAATCTCAAATCATTATAACTCAGTCTTAATTATCAATCCGCTTCAATTGTACAAAGTCTCCGTTACAATAAAAGTGTGCTCTGTAAAAACAATTTCGAAATATATATATATATATTCGGTGTGAATCTTCAACCACAGCTATCCACCGTGAGTATTTTCAAATTTATTATTTCAAGGGAACCTCCTGACAGACTCCTCTTCCTCTAAAACCATCGAGCCTCTATAATTATATTCATAAATCATAAAAGAACAATTCGAATATACAATATACATATATATGTTGATATATATTTAAAAAGATACACTCAAAACCAACCAGATACCTTCGACGAGCGCTTTTCTCGGGGCGCATCGACTCCATTCTCTCCAGTGCGCTTTCTCCGAAGCGCACGAACCACCTATCCTGGGCTCGCTTCACTCGGGGCGCGCTTATCCTCCACCAACCTTAAACCATAGAACAGTGTATCAGTTTAACATTATATCAACACTAATAACATTATAAATTCATAAACAATTATCTGACATGGCTTGATCCGGCAGATCATGGTCCGCTCACAGCGCTCGGGCAGAATTCGACAGCTTATACGGCTTATAAAATCACTGCACGCCGTCGCGAATTTCATCCCTCCGGCGGGCTATTACGCCGATCTCTTGGAAAATTTCAACCGCCTCACGGGTCACTCCTCGGCACCGGAGATAGAGTGCGAGGTCATATACGAGAGAATCATAATCAGGCAGAAGCCACGGATTCTAAAAATAGAAGTAATTCAACCTAAATTAAGGATTGTAATAAAAAGATAATCAGAGGTCATAACCATAGATTGAAATAAAAACAAATTCCGCTAATTAAACTTTCTTCGTTATATATATCTTCTTTCGCACCCCTCCCCTCTATTTTTTTTATATATATTAATACAAACAAAATAAGTGTTCGTACCCGGGCAACCTACTACGGCACGCCATTTTAACGGTTGAACCCAACACGTCGCCCGCTTACCGCTCGGCCCGCGCGACAGATAAATCTTCAACCCCTCCGTCGGCGTGTCCGCTCCAGCTGCGACGACAACACACACCCTCACTCCCTCGTTCTTCTTCCCCCTCGCGCGCGCGACGCCCGGGACGTCACAGATCCAACAGTTCTTACTATTGTTTATACACAATTATCTTGTAAAGAAATGTTCAAATCATTATAAAATATTAACTTGAGCTCGTTTGAATCAGTGTAAATAAAAGTTTTGATTATTTGAAAGTGTATATATAGTGAATTTCGTAGTTCGTAGATTTTACCGTTTTTAATGAATTAGATGACGATTGATATTATAAAAGTGCCCTAGAATAGTTTTATATTGTATCTAAATGCATACAGATGCAGTGCATGTATATACCGGGTGTCGCGAAAGTGTCTATAGCGTTCATATCCCTTTTTTAACAATTTTATCAATGTAATTAATGTTTCTTTAAATGTCATTATTTTAAGTTATATTAAATATGATTCAATTAAACTTGTGTCTTGTTTCATAGTCTTTGTGTCACACTATTTTTACACTATGAGCTTGTACTCTCATTTGGGTTGCAATTTGACATACTAATGATTTCTCATGGGTATATACATATATACATATATATATATGTGCATATATACCGAACTGTATAATGTAAGCATGTATAAATGTACAAATGTGTATATGTATGTTTGTTGATTATTAAACTTGTCGCTTTTCTTTAACTTAGTATATTCTATTCTATAACTTGCACAGTAACCTATTGTTTTATACTTATCTCTAGAGAGTATAATAGTTATATATAATATTTTATTTACTTGTAATTTTTTTTCAAATATATATCTATGTTATGTTTTTATGTTTCAGCTACAGCGATTGAGATTCGGGTACTTCAACGCAAAAAGGTAAGTATTAAACAATATAAATTAATATTTTCTTTCTCTTTTTCAGGACTAACATAATCAATAGCAAGAGAGGTCTGGCTACTGTCGGTACGATTACTTGTCATTAATTAACAAAGGAAGGTAAGACTTTCAATAATTTTTTATAATTAAAGATTAGTTTTAACGATCCGGTTCGAATGTTTTCAGGTGCCGTTATTGAATAATGTGCCTTCCTCGGAGCGTCGAGCGACGGTGAGGAGAGTTGGAGATGAAGAGGCGAAAAATTTTCCCGTCCACGGACGGTGACTAGCGTCAGGCGGAGGCGCCGTACGTGACACCGGACGACAGCTAAGAATTTGTTTTGGATTCTACTTAGAATTGGTTCTCTCACCTTGATAAACGGTCGCCAGCTCGTTTAACCACTAACGAGCAAGGTTTCCCTTGTTTTGAGGGTTTCTGGTATTGTTTCCTTTGTTTTCAGGCTCCGCTGCTCTGTTTCTCCCTTGTCGCTCGTTGTTTTCGCCGCTCCTTTGTTAGGTGCCTTTTTTTGTTCCCACCGCTCCTTTGTTTGGTGTCTTCCTTTGTCCCCACTCCTCGCTTTTCCTTAGTTCCCAGAAGCCACGCCTCCTTTCCTTTGTTGTGGCATCACGCCACCAACGGTCACTTTAGTCACGCTTCTTTCCTTTGTTTGCCGCTAACTTGTCGCGACAGGATCGGTGACGTCACGCGCTACGCACTTATATGTACACGTATTTTCACGCACGTAATTGACTTTTTCAGCTAATTAACACACGGGTAACTATTTCAGGATGCTTTACGGACTCGGATTTATATCCCACATCTCCAGGATATCATCCGGCACAGGACTTCGTAGAAGAAATGACGCTCCAAAACACGGGTAAGTAAAAACTCACTTTTTTATTATTTTTTAATTGAAAATAATAATTAATAGACTTTATTTTCACCTCTCACTTCGGTTAATACAATTCAATTGCAGTAGATTATTAATTACACGCGATTGCGCGACAATATTCGTTACGACGCAGTATATCGATCGTCGTTATTACGCACGTACTTGTTACGACGCGAGCCCGGATCCAGAGAGAAGAGAAGAGAGCACTCGAATGTTCTCCGCCGCTTTTATATCGTTTCTCCCACTCTTTCAACGCCGCACGGCGGCTCGACGCATGCTCATTGCGTCGCGCATGCGCACGCCGCATGTTCTGCGATCCTTTGTTAACGCTCGCTAACAAAGGAAACCGGTCTCGCGTTGTTTTCTTTGCACAACGCACTATAGTAAAATAATATTAAAAGAAAACAAAGGGTATTCGGACGACAAAATAATAAAATAATAAACTATACGTAATATCACAGAACAATCGTCCGTGACCTAAACAAAGGAAAAATCCTACAAATGTCTTTACAGACTACGCATCGCGTCCGAACAAAGGATATATGTTCTCAACTAAACTTTTAACAGCGGATCGCATCCAGATAAAGGAAAAACCGTTTAAACAAAGTATAAACAAAAGCTTTGCGTCCGCGCAATAAATAGACGCTCTAAAAGACATCTAAACAATGGAAATCGCGTCCTAACAAAAGATAACGCTCTAACAAAAGAAAACAGTCTTATATCTCTCGTTCCTGTCTCGGACAGTGATAAGACATAAGAACATCTGCCCGAATCCAAGAACTTACCTAGACCTTATATTTAAGTACGACCGCGGACTGCTGCTTAGTTCCGTCCTCGTCCGGGGTCGTCTCCTCGCCGATGTTGTCGACATCGATCGCCTGGTTGTTCAACTCCTCCGGAACCTCTGGCTCCTCCGAGGCTTTTGGCTGCTCACTAGCTTCTGGCTGCTTCCTAACCTCTGGCTCCTCCATCGCCTCCGAGGCCATCGGAACCTCCGCTCCTTCCTCCATTGCGTCCATGTTGGCGGGAAGCATGTCGGTGCGGTTGGCTGAAACCACCGGTTTCAAGGTTAGGTTGTGACCGGACAATAGACGAGAATATGCTTTGGTTTATATTCGTAAAGGGTTCTTTTACCTTTAATTAATCGTTCGCCAGCTCGTTTAACCCTTAACAAGCAAGGTACTGTCAGGTAGAAGGGTGCTCGGGTTGTTTCCGTTGTTCTCCGGCCCCTCTGTAACAATGCTCTCTCTCACTCGGTGCTCCTTGTTTGGCCGCTCTTTTGTTGTGTCTCCCCTTTGTTGTGTGGACCTCTTTGTTCGGTGCCCTCTTCTTTGTTTGGTGCCTCCTCCTTTGTTTCAAAAAGCTACGCCCCCTATCGGCCGTTGCAGCGTCACGCCACCAACGGTCACTTTAGTCACGCCCCTTTCCTTTGTCCGCCGCCAACTTGTCGCGACAGGATCGGTGACGTCACGCATACGCAGTTTTAGAAAACGCGTATTTTCTCGCACGTAATTGACTTTTTCCACTGATTAGCACTCTTTTACAGTTTTAGGATGCCGCACGACCACGGACTTACATCCCAGTCACCAGGATACCACCCGGAATTGGACTTCTTCGAGGAAATGACACCCCAGGACACCAGGTAATCAAAACACACTTTTTTAAAGAAAATATTAATTTAATATTAATAATATTAATCACTACATTAATAAAATTCACTTTAATTAACGCAAAATATAGTTTTCCGAAATTGCGCATCGATATGCGATTCGACGTAACTTTTCACAATACTATGTTGTACGGGTTACTTGTCGCGACGCGAGCCCGGAAGAAAAGAGAAGAGAGCTGCTACTGCTCTGCGCATCCTTATATACCCTTCCCCTACTCCGTCTATGCCGCACGGCGGCTCGGCGCATGCCCAGTGCGTCGCGCATGCGTACTCTAATCCTTTGTTTCCGCGAACAATGGAACAAAGAATCCTACATCTATTTGTTTTCTTACGCTACGCAGGTACATTTCTGGCAGCCTTGAGCTTTTTAAGCACTAAATACAATGGTTTTATTGATAAATAAAATACAATGCTTAAACTAAATAAAATAAAATCTATAGAGTCGCTATACGCGCTAATAACAAAACCATTGTCCCTGAAAAATGGTATAAACAAAAAGGTTTCGCCTCGGACAAAGAACTCTTTGTCCTTTACTATATAAATTTGTCCTTCTTTGGCAGAACAAAAATAAATAAAATAACATAATTTCCCGAACAAAGGATTTCTTCCGGAACAAAAGAAAATACTTAAACGCTATATTTCAGCATCACCGGCGGAGTCTGCTGATCCTCCTCGCTGTTGGCCTGCTCGCCGACGTCGTCCTGGATCGCCACCGCGTCCTCTCGCCGCTGCTCGTCCGGATTTTTCTCGTTCGGATCCTGCTCGGGATGCTCCTTCGGAATAATCTCCATGCTGGATTCCGCATCCGGCGCTTCTTGCGCCTGGCTGAGCTCAGGCACCTCCACCAATTCCTCCAAGGTCACTTCTTCGGTGTCGGGAATCATTGGTGCGGTTGTTGCTGGAACCTTCGGTTGCAAGGGTTAGGTTAGGGTTAAAGTTAGGGTTATTGGTCCTTGGACTGAGAACGTAGTCGGACGTGCTCCGTAGAGCTTTAGTTTAATTCAGCATAAAGAGTGATATATTTTCTTATTCGTGAGTGGAATTTATGCCTAAAGTACTTAATTATAAGTCATTTACCTGTGTAAATGAAGGCAATGTGGAATTTGCAGTAATATACGCGAAAATAAGATATCTAAAATAGTGCGCATCGGCCGGCGGCGGCCGGAGGTTATCGCGCCACTAAAGTGACATATATAGTTCTCACGGCTATATATCTATGTAAAAGTATTACTACTATGTGTAATAAACGATAATTAACATAGTGGAGTGCTTTTTGAACCATATACGGCCGATAAACTGTAAAAAAAGTGAATTACGGTGCCGTATAAGTGACACGTGAGTGCGAGAGAGACAGTGATACATGTGAGAGAGACACAACGACCTGTCAATTTTCGCGAATTATTTGCATATACTTGAGACTGAATTGGCCCTTGGGAGGCCACGGATAGTCTCATATAGTGTCAATTTAATTAATTATTTGTTTAATAAGTGCCTGTTGTGTCGATTTATCGATAATAATCGATAAGACGGTCGATTGCCGAGATCGGAATGCGGCATTACTATCCCGTCCTGCATACCGTGACCGGTTTTTGAGTTACGATCCCGTCTCGCAAACATTCGTCTACACACAGTCATGGACTATGACACTGGACTATAGAGAGGAAACTCAGTGATATTTTTTATTTTCTAGTAAATACTACTCTGTGACTCTATAATATACATAGAAAGGAAAGTTTTGTTTAAAAACCAATAATATAAGGACTAATCGTTGACTTTTTGAATTTTTCGATATTTATAGATATTAATATTAAATTTACATTCTTCTCATTTAGACTAAAGTTTAATTAAATAGATTATTGTTTTTTTTTCATGTACTATAAATTATTTTGTGATAATTCAAGTGTTCTCTGATTACCTTTGATTTCGTTCGGTTTATTCTATATCATAAACACTATTTAACATATACCGGGTGTTTTTTCGAACTTTCTTGATCTGTTTGGGTTTTTGTTGAACAATAGTAACATTTTCTCGAATATTCGAGCAAAATTGTTGATTTATTTTGTGAAACTCTTTTTGAAGTGAAATATCAATCAAATTTCATCGGAGACGTAGAGATACGACTCAGAGGAGCCTTCTCTACAATATAGTGAATAGTGTTGGTGCAACTTATAAATTGAATTATCTTGATAACGGTTGGGTATTTTTGACCTCCGTTTCCGTCATTAAACAAAGAATTAAGTGCCTTAAATTATAGGCATATTTTGGGGAAAAAATTCCTATTTTTGTTTTTTCTTTTAAAACATCGCGCGGGGGTGGATTCCCCTGAAAAAGAAATCCAAATACAATAACAAACATGTCAGAACAATATACAGACAAAAACGTAACGCCTCAGGGGAGTTCGGATCCCCAGTGGCCGGCGTTGAGGGGGTTAGCCCTGCCCCTTCCCCGTCGTCATCCTACGAGGGGCTAGCTGGCGCGTTTCCGGCGTGCGTGCCCAGTTTTTTGGCGAGCGCCGACACTAAAGAAGATATATCCAAACTGGAGAGAGACGTATCTCCGGCACCTTCTGCAGTGCCATCAGTCCCCTCATCATCGGTGGACACTGTGGCATGCCTTACTGCATCGGATAAAGAAGAACACATGTACATCAGCGATGTAGAATCAGGTCACCGCACAGTATTCGAAGGCTCGCTCTCAGAAACCCAAGAAGACACTGAAAATAAAACCAGTAATAAGCGGATCATCTTATCTCAAAAAAAGGAAGAGGAAGAGAAAATCTCCACCTCTAATACTAGATACTTCAGAGGAGGAACTGGACTCACCAGAATTGCGAGATAAGCGAGATCAAGCAATTGCTGATGAATTAAGAAACATAAAAGAAATGACTACCACTTTATTGGCCGACTTGCTGATCTCATGGATCAATGAATGTGAGAGTGTCCGTCGTATTTCCACCAGTTTTAAAGGTGAACTGAGTGGAAAATTACGGGACAGACTAACGAAAATGCGTATAGGCGTTACGGCTTTAGGATACAAAGCCACACCTGAATATGATGCAGCAACGCTTAAAATTGATAACGACATCCTACATATTAAATTAGAAGATCTGCAAAAGCAGAATGATGATTTAAGAAAAGAAATGGCCAAATTAAATTCCAGTATCGAACAACTGACAACAGCAACGTCTACCATGGTTAATAGTATGGTTCATCATACCACTCAGACGAGTCCGCCAGTTTCACCATTACCTCCGCGTGGAAAACCACTCCCACAACGTGAGTCTAAAAAAGTACAGTCCAAGTCACATTCCACTACCAAAACATCGGAGCGTCTATCTCCTGTGAGAAGACCACCTATTAAGGGGCAGGTAGCATTATTACCTGAAAGAACAACAAACTTGCTACCAGCAGCGGAGTTAATCTCTCCAGGCAGGCCTAAAGAAGATGTACTGGATGAACTTATCAGGGACCTATAAATCCTGAAAAAACAAGTAATTGAAGGAAAAAAACAGTCAGGCGAAATATCTCGTTTAACGCCTGAAACAACTAACAAGTAACACTACCCAAATGTAAATCGCCGATTTTGATAATTTTTGAATATGTTATAGTAGACGTAAAAATAAGACATACGTATTTTTTTTTATCGGCGGAGAAACATATTTAGGGAGTGAAATACCCCTTTGAATTTAGGGGTGTCTGGGGTCTATTTAAATGTTTTGTATATAAGGACTTAGTATTTTCGGCCCGAACCAAATAAAATAGTTGCATCAGATGCAAGAGATGAAAAATGAAAAATTTTCGACTCGACTCGATCATTTTTAAGGGGTAAACCACCCCTATATTTAAAACGAAAATGTAAAAAAATGCCCGGAAAATTGCAAATTTTATCCAAAAATTTTGAAAAAAATATATGTTACACTCACATCCAAAACAAAATTGACCTGTTTGGAGATTTTTTTAGAAAATCAGTTTTAAAGGGTAAACTACCCTTTCATCGAATTTCTTATGCAACATTTAAATTTATCCCAAAGTAATGGTAAACAGTTTCATTTATCGTCAAATTAATAATATTTACAAGTTAGTCTGATCAACCCTTCAATTCTATAAGGGGGTGAGGGAAAACCTACCCTTAATAAAAGCAAGAAACCAGGACCGCGGCCCTTAGCATTACCCAGGATCACAACTGGGACGTGGCCGCGTGGATCCCATTTTTTTTGTTTTTGTGGTTTTTTTGTTTATTGTTTTTTAATTTTTTTGTTTTTATTTGTGTTGTTTTTTAATTTTTTTGTTTTTTGTTTATATTTGTATTTTAACAATTTAAAAAAATTTAAATTAATTAAATGTTACAACATGACTGACTTTAGTAATGTTAATTAATGACTATTCTTTATAGTCTTTACAATAATGGGTCTGTGCAATAGCTTCCTCTTACGTTTCTTTCCTCTCACAAGTACATTTCGTTTAATCGTCCAGCAAATATCAGCCATCATATTTACATCTCATTTGCCTTGATGTCGGCGCTCCATCTCCTTAATGTCCTAATGAAATTGTTATCCCTGCTCCTCACTATAATCACCTAAATTTTCTGGGAAGTAGTCGATGTAGGAATCCAAGAAATGCAACCTTATATTTATCAAACAACCTAGTTTTCTGAGTTCTCAATAATTTCCAATACTATTTCGTTGTAATTTCGACTTTTGTGCTTTTTAAAAATTTTCAATGACTTTTTAAAAACTCGCCCATGTCGCTCTTTCCTTATCATTCATTGTGGTAACAAAAATTTTATCCGTCAACATTGTACGTATTTTCAATTGAATTGTATTGTCCAATGTTGAGGGATTAAATTTTTGTAACCAAAATGAATGATAAAGAAAGAGCGGTATGACTGAGTTTCTAAAGTGTCGTTGAAAATTTTTTAGGATACAACAAAAGTCGAAATTACAAAGAAATAGTATGGCAATGGTCGAGAACTTAAGAAAACTAGGTTGTTTGATGAATATAAAGTTGCATTTCTTGGATTCCTACATCGACTACTTTCCAGAAAATCTAAATGATTATAGTGAGGAGCAGGGAGAACAATTTCATCAGGACATTAAAGAGATGGAGCGCCGACATTAAGGCAAATGAGATGTAAATATGATGGCTGATATTTGCTGGACGATTAAACGAAATGTACTTGTGAGAGGAAAGAAACGTAAGAGGAAGCTATTGCACAGACCCTTGTCACGTACGGCGCCTCCGCCTGACGCTAGTCACCGTCCGTGGACGGGAAAATTTTTCGCCTTTTCATCCCCGACTCTCCTCACCGTCGCTCGACGCTCCGAGGAAGGCACATTATTCAATAACGGCACCTGAAAACATTCGGACCGGATCGTTAAAACTAATCTTTAATTATAAAGAATTATTTAAAGTCTTATCTTCCTTTGTTAATTAATGACAAGTAATCGTACCGACAGTAGCCAGACCTCTCTTGCTATCGATTATGTTAGTCCTAAAAAAGAGAAGGAAAATATTAATTTATATTGTTTAATACTTACCTTTTTGCGTTGAAGTACCCGAATCTCAATCGCTGTAGCTGAAACATAAAAACATAACATAGATATATATTTGAAAAAAAATTACAAGTAAATAAAATATTATATATAACTATTATACTCTCTAGAAATAAGTATAAAACAATAAGTTACTGTGCAAGTTATAGAATAGAATATACTAAGTTAAAGAAAAGCGACAAGCCTAATCAACAAACATACATATACACATTTATACATTTATACATGCTTACAATATACAGTTCGGTATATATGCACATATATATATACATATATATGTGTATATACCCATGAGAAATCATTAGTATGTCAAATTGCAACTTAAATGAGAGTACAAGCTCATAGTGTAAAAATAGTGAGACACAAAGACTATGAAACAAGACACAAGTTTAATTAAATCATATTTAATATAAATTAAAATAATAACATTTAAAGAAACGTTAATTACATTGATAAAAATTGTTAAAAAAGGGATATGAACGCTATAGACACTTTCGCGACACCCGGTATATACATGCACTGCATCTGTATGCATTCAGATACAATATAAAACTATTCTAGAACACTTTTATAATATCAATCGTCATCTAATTCATTAAAAACGGTAAAGTCTACGAACTACGAAATTCACTATATATACACTTTCAAATAATCAAAACTTTTATTTACACTGATTCAAACGAGCTCAAGTTAATATTTTATAATGATTTGAACATTTCTTTACAAGAAAATCGTGTATAAACAATAGTAAGAACTGTTGGAACAAAAATCAGCATACCCCCCACGTTCTCTCGAAAACTCAGTAAAATGACACATTTTTCACACATAAAAATTAATATCTCTCAAAATATTTGAATGCAATAGTTGAGTCTTGTTTTCCTAGTACAGAGCCACTATACCAACACTCCAGACCGTTGGAATTGTCATTCGGACGCGAATTTGCAAGGATCACATAAGGTGGTTTACAATATACAACGCTTCGAGTTCGTCGAAGCCAGATTTTCAACTATTTTGTTGCGACTTGTGTAGACTTCCTATGATGGTTGGACCGGGGTGCTTTTGTTAACGAATGATGGTATATAATCACCTTGTGCAGTTATCTAGACATGGATTGGCATAAACAATCATCTCTATACAGGGTGACTCAAAAATACTTGTACACTAATTGCTATTTTTACTTATGCTTATATATTGATAATTTATATTAAATCTATGTGTCTATATTATATCATACTGCCATTGCATATTGATCTGCATATTCTCTTGCAATATTGACTGTGTAAACTTTTAACAAATGTATATATGTATGTTATTATATTCAGTAGGGTCGCTAACTGCATACATATGTGTATATGTTATAAATTGCAATAATTTACTTCTGATACGTGCATATATGCACATGTGCGTGTGTTATACCGAAATGCAATTATTATTTTTTTTGTTGAATAATTTTGTTTTGTTATAGTTCATTGGTTGAATGCATATTTTAATCAAATATTCAAACTTATCTTAATTAATTCTTACTAATTCAATGAATGCATATACATTACAATTGATCGACTCAACTTTTGTTAATTGATATAATTAATTGACAAAACGCAGTATCGATTAATTAATGACGTTAATACCAGAATTAATTACATAAAAATTAATAATGAATTTTAAGGATAATGGGAAATAAGGAATATTAAACAAGTGGAACATAGTTTATTTAAAATATAAAGTAATTGTAATTTATTCATTCTTTCAATTTCACAGTACAAGAGGCCGAGATGCCAATGTGATGACATCATCGGCGATACGAAAACATACCCCAGTGCGAATATTCATATTTCTCGCTCGCTTTTCACATTTCAGATACTAAAATACGCATTCAATTGATTTAAAACTATGTTTAAAATAACATTATAAATTATATAATTATTTTATTGTACAATGAGAATGTTAATTACTTTAATTTACAGCCAATAAGAAAAGGAGTAAGAATCGGAATTTCGACAGAGGATAAAAATTTCATTATTGATAAAAATTAATTAAGATTTTTAATATAAGAAATCTCTTTTTGCATTAATAGAAGGAACATTAAATTAAAATTTAATTTTATTATTTCTTAAAACTAATCAACCTTAAACGATTTTCTTTTTCTTTATAAAATTTTCAAAATCAATAGTAAAATATTTACAATGAGGATAATATTAAATCTAAAATATATTAAATTCTAAATTTAATTTCGAAAGCGAAATTCCTATTCTAACTCGCCGGCTCAAGGAATGCGTAAACAAGCGTGATTACATTGTATGTCGCGCTGACTCGAAGCGTGCACGCGCCCGAAAGCTATCGAAGTTAGTCGAACGGCGCCGAAGCGGCCGATGATCACGCTCGGGCAGAAGCAGTCTGCGTTGAAACGTCGTACGAGTAAGAGCGTAGTTCGACAAGGAATTACTCCTGCGCCTTTAACGATAAAATCAGCGAGTATTTAGATTTGTATCGGCCTACAATCCTGTGTAATTAGACGAGGGCAATATCTGGCCGCACCCACAAAAACGAAGAGTCACTCAGAACGTGACTAACTCGACAAATCTTGTCTTGAGGGAACGTCCCTGCAACAATAAAAAAAAAGTTGTGAATATTAATTGCAGTGAGTAAACTACAGTCAACCAGACGAAATATATACGTGCACATTTATATATACATAAATATTTCTAAGACTTTCTGTTTTCGCTTGCCCACTTTTATATATACGAAATATCTGTCTAACATAACCTGTAACTAAATTAAACATTACCTTTACAATAAATATAAAAATAGATATATATATACTTTTCTCCTTTTAATTAATAATAGGGCTATATAAACTTTGAAACAAAATAAGAATAATTATATGTGCACATACATGTATATATATTCTTACTTTTGTTATAATTCAATTGATCAGCATAAGAAGAACAATTACACATTAACAATTATTCATTCTCGTTATAAAACATAATATATAAACAATTAAAATGTGCATAATTACCTTTTATAATTGTCAATACTTTCATCTTCGAATATGAAGATATATCTGCTTTATAACTTCTAGCGTCGCTTATATATATGTATATATATATCTATACTCATGAAAAATTAATGGATCTAGTCTTTTTACACATAATAACATTAACAAACCAGTCATTACAAGTCTAACGTCGATAAATACCAAATTTACCTATATATTCATGAATGCTCAAAAATGACATATTTTACACACATTTTGTGCTATATTACACATATATAAGAGTCCGATCATTTGTTTAACGACTTATACTAGTTCAATTACTCATTCTCTGACAAAATATACCAAATCTACAAGTATATCCACTCTGGATCTAATAGTCATGCATAAAAACCTTGATATAAAAGACTTGACACGACGCGTCGCAACGAGAATCATTGAATTTCTATTCATGGCTATATTAGCAACTTAGACTGTAACTATATGGCAATTTCCATTATAACTATATAGATATATATGTAAATATCCATGAAACAATAATTTGAGTTTAGTTTAATACACACACAGGTACGCACCCCTGTGTACAATGATATGAATATATTTATGACACTGTATATATGCATGTTGTATGTTGAATCGATTTATAATAATTTCTTAGACTTATTAAGAAGAAGGCACGTAAAACTAATTGAATTATGTCTATTAAACTCAAAAATATTAAACATTAAATAATAGGAGTTGAGGAAAAATACAGTAAATGAGATATTTCTCTCCATATGTATATATATACAGGGTGACCCATTTTAACTTAGGCAGCCAAATAACTCGAAAAATAAGCACACTACGAAAAAATGTTTGGAATCAAAATTTCGTCATTTCGAGGGGGACGTACAATGACGTTAAAATGAGCCCCCCCCCACCCCTCCCCCTGGGCGGTGAGGGGGGGCAAGTTTGAAATCTTAAATAGGAACCCCTATTTTTTATTGCATATTCGGAATCTTTGGCTAAAAACACATACAATTTGTCTGAAACATTTTTCTCGATTCATGATAGATGGCGCTGTAATCGACGAAATTCAATTTCTTCGATTTCTCTTACTGAGAACCCATGCTTACGATTCTGCAATAAATTAACAATAAAAATACCACGTTTTCATTGTTAATACTCGAAATTAGTCTTAAAACAAACTTCTCATTATTTTTTATTACTCATTAATTACTTCTCAAGAAACTGCTTTTAGCGTAACCTGCCCTTTAGGCAACTTGAATGGTCCAAAGTACCGAGACATTTTGGACTTTCCATCTGATGGAGTTCCTCTAAGTATCCCTCCAAAATTTTGTCCATTTAGTGCCAAAGTCACAAGTGTTTATGTATTTTTTTAACATTTGTACTCTGATAAAATTTTGGTAAAATGGCAAATTATACGCCTACAGAAGTAGTCGATATTCTTATAACCTTTGACGAATGTGGTAGAAATTACAGACTTACTGCCCGTACTTATGCGGAGCGATTCCCAAATCGCCGCCATCCTACTGATCAACAAATTATAAACATTGAAAGGAGATCTCGTAATAATCCACTTCATCGCGAAAGGCGAAGGAATAGACTTCATAATAATAATGACCCTAGATTGCTCGCAGTTTTGGCTATGGTTCATCAAAATCCCCATATTAGTACCCGTCAAATAGAACGAGAACTGGGAATCCCTCAAACTACGGCACATAGATTGTTACGATCAGTCAATTACCATCCGTATCATATTACTCTGGTACAGGAATTAAGTGAGGCCGACTACGTACTCAGAGTACAATTTTGTAGATGGGCTCTTGAGATGTTAGATCAGAATCCAGATTTTTTTAGTAATGTTTGTTTCAGTGATGAAGCAACATTCATCAGCAATGGTAGTCTCAATAGGCATAATTGCCACTATTGGTCACCAGAAAATCCACATTGGTATCGTGAGGTGCTTAATCAACATCGTTGGAGTTTATATGTATGGGTAGGCATTTGCAATGGCCAAGTCATTGGACCTCATTTTTTTGAACGTCCAATTAATAGTCCAATGTATTTAGAATTCCTCGAAAATGATTTGCCAGCATACCTAGAGAATGTTCCCCTTGCAGTTAGACTAAATTTATGGTATCAACAAGATGGTGCTCCTGCTCATTATGCTCGTATTGTACGGATGTTTTTGAATCAAAGGTTCCCAAATCGGTGGATAGGGCGGGGTGGACCAGTTCTGTGGCCTCCGAGATCACCGGATTTGAACCCCCTTGATTTCTTTTTATGGGGATACGTTAAAGATGCAGTGTATAGTAAAGCTCCAACGACAAGATTGAATATGATGGAAAGAATAAGAAGAGCTTGTGAAGCTATAACTCCTTTAATGCTAGAAAATGTACAACGTAACTTTCGCTGTCGATTACTGTTATCCTTAGAAAATAATGGTGCACACTTTGAGCATCTCCTCCATGCGGAGAGAGCTGATAACAATGCAATCTTGCCTTAACTGGTTGGGTCACCACACGACCTTGCCTTCACTGGCTGGGTCATTACTTGACCTTGCCTTAACTGGTTGGGTCACCACACGACCTTGCCTTCACTGGCTGGGTCACTACTTGACCTTGCCTTAACTGGTTGGGTCACCACACGACCTTGCCTTCACTGGCTGGGTCACTACTTGACCTTGCCTTAACTGGTTGGGTCACCACACGACCTTGCCTTCACTGGCTGGGTCACTACTTGACCTTGCCTTAACTGGTTGGGTCACCACACGACCTTGCCTTCACTGGCTAGATCACCACACGACCTTGCCTTCACTGGCTGGATCACCACACGACCTTGCCTTCACTGGCTGGGTTACCACACGTTCAAGCACCCCGAATTGTGAGAGGCGAGGGGACTCACGTTAATCAAGCACCCCGAAGGGAACAGAAAACTGCTACGTCCACGACGTTGTTCCTGGGTTACGCTAAAAGCAGTTTCTTGAGAAGTAATTAATGAGTAATAAAAAATAATGAGAAGTTTGTTTTAAGACTAATTTCGAGTATTAACAATGAAAACGTGGTATTTTTATTGTTAATTTATTGCAGAATCGTAAGCATGGGTTCTCAGTAAGAGAAATCGAAGAAATTGAATTTCGTCGATTACAGCGCCATCTATCATGAATCGAGAAAAATGTTTCAGACAAATTGTATGTGTTTTTAGCCAAAGATTCCGAATATGCAATAAAAAATAGGGGTTCCTATTTAAGATTTCAAACTTGCCCCCCCTCACCGCCCAGGGGGAGGGGTGGGGGGGCTCATTTTAACGTCATTGTACGTCCCCCTCGAAATGACGAAATTTTGATTCTAAACATTTTTTCGTAGTGTGCTTATTTTTCGAGTTATTTGGCTGCCTAAGTTAAAATGGGTCACCCTGTATATGTTAACAAATCTTCTTCTTTTATCTTGCATATTGGATTCAGCATCCAGATCATGTTATTAGCCCTCAGCAACAATTGTTGATCTGCAACAAAAAAAATCAGTGCATATTGTTACGTCCAGGTAAGAGAATTGTGTTATAATTCCCGGCGCGATCGTACGCAGCTTCTACGCTTGCGCAAGGAGAGAGAGAGCGAGAGACTCTTGACTCGCGGGGCCGAGCGGTAAACTACGCGTTTCAAGGGCGTTCGCTAAAAGACCGCGCCTAACCGAACAGATAGAGATATTGTATATAGATTTTTAATATATCTTAATTTAATACGCTGATTAGTCGTATAGAGTTTTACGACGAACTGTTAAATATATTCGCGCTATTAGAAAAGAAGAGTATTTGAAGAAATAAATTTTAAACTCACCGTGTAGTTTAAATAAATTTGAATATCCTTATAGAATAAATTCAATTACTTATTTTGATACCATGATGCGTGCGGGATGGACTAAATAAAGGAGACGACAGGTTTCGAAAACAATATTTTATTTACTAGATTCCTATGAAGAACGAGTCTTAACAGTCAGTCGGAAGTCTGGCGGCAAGACCACGATACTGAGCACCCGCGGCTTGCGGAGAAACGAAGGACCGCGTTCAGGAACGGAGACTGACTTGCTGACTGGATCCGTTAACAGGGTGTCAATCTCCTGGAATAGAAATTCCAGTTCGTCGAAAGAACTAACACGGTGTTGTAGAGAAAAGTCCCCGGTATGGAAAGAACGGACCAGGCGTCTCAGTTGGATCCTCCGTCCGGACCTTCGTGATCGCTTGCCCATGTTTCGCTAACTACTTCCGAAGTAATTAGAACGATATGTACGTTATTCATAGTTGCATATAATTTTTATTTAATGAAAGTTAATAGAGATGTTTAATAATTAATTTCTTAAGTTTAGTAGCGCTAATAGAAATAATTAATAGTAATTTTAATTTGTGTTAATTAATGTCGTCTGTGTTTCATTATTTTACAGGTGCTGACGGAAGGTGTGCCACGCTCTATATAGAAAGCGCGATACAGGAGGAAGGTACGATTCGCTTCTCTTAAAGCGCGCCGTGGTCAGGTGGTGGGGGTACCTGTCAGTAGCGGTCCTGAAGTCAGATAAGTATGATTTCAATAAATAGATTAATTGTTATAATGATTATATTGTTTATGGAGAATGGTTAAGTTTGTGGTTTGATTTTAGAAATACGTCGTCGGTGAAGAGTCGAAACTGTCGCTCAAGATAAGAAAAGGATCACCCTTTAAGATGATTTCAAGCACTACGGTTTATTCGCGTATAATTAAATTCGTTGATTTTCACTGTGATCGCTGAATATAATAATATCAGGAAATGTCGCGCAAAAGAAAGAAGGCAATAAATGATTAATTAATAATAATGTGATTAAGATTTAAATATTATTTTTATCACCGTTTTATCTTACGTTGTATGATAATTAATTAGATTGATTGTAAATGTTAGTCGATCGATAGTAGGAATCAATAATTATTTAATAGTTAATGAAAAAGAATTCTGTTGTTTGTTAATATTCTGATACTCACTGTTGATGTGGATATTCCTTGTATAAGGTAGAGATCCGCCTTGCACTCCGTCCGTCGATGCGGGTAGGCGAGATAAAATAATCGTTCACTTCCGAAATGTATATAACTATGTATATTTCAAGTATAAGAGTTCACTGTATTGTACAATTTTATGTTATAAATTTATATTAGTCGTAAGCGTCGTATTAATAATCAATGATGAACTGTGTCATTCGAAAATTTGTAGTCCTAGTCTTTATTGAAAAGTCGAATATGAGAAGTTGTCTATTAGAAGTCTTCGATTAGTCTTTAAAGATTTGTAATTACTGATGATTTGTAGTCCTCGCGGTCCGGTATATATACCGCTGGTTCATCCCCATCTTCGAGATTAGTCGGCGGTCATTGGTCCTTTTCGGTAGATGAAACACGTGTAACTACAATGTGATCACGCTCGCGAGATCGAAAACATATTTGTCTCCTTATATTTGTCAAGCGTAAACATCTGTATTGAGAATAATATCTCATTGTATTCTCATTGTAAAGCGTAAACATCTGTATTGAGAATAATATCTCATTGTGTTCTCCGTTGTATTTATTATGTCAATTAAGATTTATTACTCTAATGTATAGAATAAGTTAATTTTAAAATTACAGATGTTTATGCGTTGATAATTTTATATTATAATATGGTAAATCGCATAATTAATAGATAATAGTATTTTTAATCAAGATGTTTGTATATGCGAGTATTTTTGTTTAAACAATTTGATCATGTTTTAATGTCTAAAAGATTAAGAGAGAGATATTCAATAAGAGAGAGATAGTATTAATAAATCTTTCTGATGGCTTATATGTATGAGTGCATGTATAATCATTTTATGTGCTTATTTGAATAAAGATTTCATTGTTATGTATATAATTATGAGTTATAGCATTATTTATCCTTATTGACCTTATTAAAAATAAGTTAGGTATATTACATGAGTCTAAGAGTCTGATCCTAATATGTGATTTTACAAGGAAAGTTACTCGATATGCTACCCATACTTATATTGTTCAATAATTATTTATTAGAATTGTAAATATGAATAGTAGAAGATAAGTAATAATAGAATTGAAAAAATAAATGGTGATTATTAATACTCTTGCCTAATAGACTTGCCTTTTTTAGCGTTAAGTCTGTGGTTCTCGCATACGCATGCATCTTTACATCGTAAATGGTATTTTTAGATAGTTTAAATGATAGCACAATTATACAAAGATTCAGTCAAGTGTAATATCACTAGTAGATGCTATATCTCATGACAGATTGTTTAAATTAAGTACCTTTAGCTTAGTCGACTTTTATACCTTGTATAATATTTACTGCGGAGACGCAATCCTGCGTATAAAGTAATATTGACTACGCTTCTTTATTATAAGTGAATTTATATATCTATACGTGGTGTTTGACGCGAAGAATCATATTGTTATAAAAATATGGTTCTTATTTAATTACTTGATTAATTAACAATTATGTAGGTATATGCATTATAATAAATTCTTAATTCTAATATTGAATATTGTTCTATATGAATGTTTACTTAATGCTTCCAATGTTGCAACGTGATTATGCAATTTATTATAAATAATTAATGTTAATTAAAGTAAATAATTTTATATTATTAATTCTTTTGATAATTATGACTTTTATTCCATAAGTAAGGTAATATTTTATTGAATCTTGTAACATTAATAATTTATTGATATAGAACATTATTAATAACAACATGGTGATATTTAATAAAATGTGAATATATCTCAAATGTTGAAATTAAATAGTAATAGTATAACGCATGAGTATAATTGATAATACGTTTTAATATTAATTTAATATTAAATAATATTGAAGCTAATTTTATTTAAATAACTAGTGATGGATCTTGAGTTAATAAAAGAGAGTTGGGAGATTCTTACTCTTTTGTGATAACTGAATTTTCCTGCGTCGATCGAGAGTGCGATGGCCTCCTCGGAGAGAGCAGCGAGAGAATGCTTGGCGCCGGTGCTGTCGTCTGCATGTTGACAGGTGACGCATGGACCTTTAAATTTGTCAGGCGGTGCATCGGTAAGGTTCTTCCTTTTAATAATTCGTTTTCTGACAGATGCAGTAAGCGATGAGCGGTCTATCAGAAAGTAGGCGGTTTGCTGGTGGCGAAGAGTATAATATTTAAAAAAAATCGTTACGGACGGCGGCGAAAATTATGTTGAGGCGTCGGCCGTAACACAGTCAGGTATAGCACTAATGAAGTTATTCTGCCATACGGCGCACGATGTCACGTAACGGATGGAGAATGCAACGACGCGGACGGCATGACGACCTATTGGTCCACCTTGCCAATAGACAGCTGCCAGTTCAACAGATATGATGTATTATATCAAGGACCAACCTACCGGCTCACTTCAACATCTATGCAAATAGAAACACCTACCATCTACACGGTGACTACAAAGGATACGACATTCGCCCTAGCGAAAACCAATGAGTTTAACCTCTGCGGATACAAAATCTTACGGACAGAACATCCCAAACTGTTCATCCTGGAAACTCAGCCAGGCCGTACGTTCAAAGTCCATTCAAAGGTATCAATCGACAACCTCGACATCTTCTCCTACGTTAACTCCAAATTTATTTACGTAGAGAAGCACTTAAAAACACAGCTAACACAACTCTATCGAGACATCATGGAGCAGAAGTGCGCCCTCAAGAGACAAATCTTGGAAAACGCACTCTCACTCGCCAGCATTGCTCCCGACGAGATGGCTCATAGGATAATGAAGACACCTGGATACACCGCCATCAAGGCCGGCGAAGTAATCCACCTCATCAAATGCGTCCCGGTAGAATGCCGGATACGCCAGACCAGCGTCTGCTACAACGAACTTCCAGTCACGCACCAGAATCGCTCTTTGTTTCTACTACCAAGGTCGAGAATACTCACCAAATCAGGTACAATCAAGGACTGCAACGAACTTATTCCAACAATGTATAAGATACATAATACCTGGTATCGTATGCTACCGAGGCCAACGGAATCACTGGCGCCGCCAACAATTCAACCATTGACGCGGCCCGCATGGAACTACGTGAGCCCGGCATCACTCGCCACTAGCGGCATCTACAATAGCGAGGACATAGACCGACTGCGGGACCACATAATGTTCCCGGTAGAGAAGCCCTCTATGCTTAATACTATAGCAAGAGGCGCCATGGGACAAGCCATCCCTGAGGGAAGCCTCTCTCTAGCGAATCTCTTGGACGAAGCATCTCTGAATCGAATAGCAGAAAATGCAGGAGAACGCCTTTGAAAAGGCTTTATGAAATTCGGCTCAGCAAGCGCAGGAGTTCTTGGAATATTTGTCGTAATACGTCTTGTCAAACTAATAATTGACACACTCATCCACGGCTATGCACTTCACTCTGTATACGGATGGAGCCTACACCTTTTGGGAGCAATATGGACTTCGGTGACCAACGTTCTCCTACACCTGGGAAAACCAGCCGAGAGGAAATCCAGCAACGGAAGAGAGCTGTTACCATTAAACCCCCCTCCATCGACCGAAAATCAGCCCCCCGAAGCCCTCCCATCAGCGGAAAATAAACCCTCCGGGACCAACCCCGGAAACGAAATTAAGAAAGACTATAGCAAATTAAGAAAATTGTTAGAGGAGGTATAAAACGAATGTCTAGACGTAAATTAGATCATAAGAAAACATGTATAACCATAATTTTAACTCATTTTCTCAGGAATATAGATAGCTCTGAAAATGCCGGAATAACTTTTGACATTTTCTTTTAAGGGGGGAGGTGTCACGTCCCGCTAACACTTTTAAATTTCTCTTTTTTCTTTTTCTATTTCTCTTAAACATATACCTTCTAAGTCCTTTTAGCGCTATTTGAAAAGCGCGCCAGTGGCGGCCATGACACCTAACTCCGGCCGGTGCCGAGGCGTGGCGCTCCTCCAGTGCCGGGACCTTCCCACCACTCGAGGATCCCCACTCCCGCGCAACGCAGCGACCGAAGCGCCGAAATCGAAGGACCTCAGAACAGGCCCCAACTTCGTCAGTCTGAAGCGCGACACCGAACCGAGCAGTTCTACTCTGAACTCTCTCCTAAATCTAAACTCTAATTCAAACTCTAACTTTAAGTCTTATACTAAAACTAAACCTTAGTTCTTATAATAATTCTAACTCTAAATTCTAACTTTAAGTATAGTATACCAACGTCTTAAGTGAAATCTTGTGTAGTAATACTCTATAATAAATTGTGTGTGTGTTTGAAATCTAACTCTAATATTCAATCTACCTTCGAAATCTAATTCCGAAATCCAGTTAATTATTAATTGATTTTTCCGACGTGCACGGGCCGAGTTATTTATCAACGATTAATAAAAACAATTGCTATACCGGATCGTACGTGGTAGCTCTGAGAGGACGACCCGCTCGCTATCGCAGAAAATCCGATTCTTCAAATCCTGATCAACGTAGTAGCAACTCCGAGAGGACGACCCGCTCGTTGCTACATCCTAGAGCAGCCTCGACAGTGAGGACTACCGCACGTCGAACGTTGTGAAGGGAACTCGTAGATCAGGATGCTAAACCATTTCTAACTATGCCTAAGACGCGCCGTGCAGGGAGAAAGAATCAATTGAGACGCCTAGTTGC
This sequence comes from Lasius platythorax, assembly GCA_963971435.1. Classification (NCBI taxonomy): domain Eukaryota; kingdom Metazoa; phylum Arthropoda; class Insecta; order Hymenoptera; family Formicidae; genus Lasius; species Lasius platythorax. The sequence continues at coordinate 283,346 of OZ020539.1, forward strand.
GCGCTACTACACCTCGCCAAACGAATTCTCTCCGCTCATCGGAGCAGCATACTACAACGATAACGAATACGAGGAACTATTTAACCCGTCCGCGAATCGCGATCATAATAAGCCGATCACATTAATCGAGTGGCCATCGAAGCTCATACCGTTGACTATCGAATATTTATCCTTACCATCTCTGAAGATACCAGAGGACGACCCTCGACGTACCCGGTATCTCGAACGACGTGCCGAAATCCTCTACGAGCACTACGGCGGAGCTACCCCCGAGCACCAGAAAACCGACGAGAATATAATACATTCGGACTAAAGGTAAGTGGATAATTATATTCACTGTTGTTTATATCGAATATTTGATTAAATAATCAAGCCCGAAAATAAATTATAACTATTACGAATCGAAATATTATTTGAGAGAATTTTCTGAAAACACGGTAAAACTCTGCCCGAGGCAGGGCCATAAAAGTGAAACACAAAACCTGTTTCCTGCCATAAAAATGAAACTTGGGCCAATCAAAAAAAGGGGTACTGGGCGATTTCTCTTTTCGCAGCCCTGGCTATCTTCCTTCGCTTGTGAATTCCCAAGCTGAACGAATATTATTTCAAATACAATTTCAAATATTACTTCGAATATTATTAAATATTATTATTCAAATATTATTAAATATTTTACTATCATTCAAACATTATTATTCAAACATTATTAAATATTTTACTATCATTCAAACATTATTATTCAAACATTATTAAATATTTTACTATCATTCAAACATTATTATTCAAATATTATTAAAATATTACTATCATTCAAACATTATTATTTAAATATTATTAAGATACTACTATCATTTAAATACTATTATTCAAATATTAATAAAATATCATTATCACTCAAATATTATTATTCCAATATTATTTATTTAAACGCTACTATTAATATTACCCTAATCAATCACCCATGTGTCCGCGATCTTTCCGGAATTATATCATCCCTCCCCGAGAGGAGGAAGAGGAGGAATTACTAGATCCAGCTGTTTTGTGCACAAAGACGACCGCGTTCATTCATATTGAAAATCGCGCCGCGTTGTGCGTAGTATGCTTTGGCAATCTCCCGTTCGTGGATAAGTTATCATGGTGTATTAGACTCAAACATACCCTTACTGTCGGTTACACTATCGACCAGATCGCGTGTTCCTCTTGCAATAGAACTATTACCCTCGTCGATAACATCCATAACTGCCTTACCTGCCAACGGGAATATTTGATCTATAACGCTAACATCGGTAACTACACAACGGATACCGACGGTAGAGTCACCATCACCATTAGAGACGACACATACCAGTCGCCGGAAAGCATTCCAGAATTTTTATAATTGTTATATGCTTGTTCACGGAATTTAATTGATCCCCCCCCATTGTAGCTCATTAGTGTCTCCCCACGTGGAAAAATTTTACTAACCACTACCCTCCTTAACCATATCTGAGCGGCCTTCCGTCGCGGGCGATCCCCGGAATAGTGTTCCGAAAAGCGACCCTGTCCGGCACAGAGGTCCGTCCACTCGAAATAGCTCTCCCTCAATATTTCGAGCCGCGACCGCGCCGAGACGTAACACACTACAGAACACTCTCGGCGAAGAACCCGTCACCATCACTGTATGTCACGGATTCACTTCAACTCCGCCTACAGAAAATCGAAACTCCATAATCGAGGAACACCACGCGTCAGCAGCTGGTGGACACAAGGGCATCACCAAAACGTATCTGCGAATCAAACAAAAATTTAGTTGGCATAACATGAAGAACGATATACAGGAAAATATCAGAAATTGTCGCACATGTCAATCAATAAAACTTGTTAGAAGAAAAACGCGACAACCAATGATGCTCACCGACACACCAGGACGAGCTTTCGACAAGGTCGCCCTCGATATCCTTGGACCATTCACGACCACTCCTCAGGGTAACACGTACGTCCTGACGATGCAAGATCTTCTCACCAAGTACTCAATATACGCTCCGATACCAGATGCTAAAGCTGAAACAACCGCAAATGCCTTCATCAAATATTTTATTTGTCGATTCGGATGTCCAAGAAGCATTCTTACAGACCAAGGAAGGAACTTCATCTGTCATCTCATGAGAACTGTGATGAAGAAATTCCGCATCCGACACTTTCGCACAACTGCCTATCATCCGCAATCCAACGGATCTCTCGAACGTTCGCACATCGTACTAGTGGAATACCTAAAATGTTTTATCAGCAAAGAAGAATACTGGGACGAACTCATAGAAAGAGCAAGTTTCTCATACAACACTGCCGTACACGAAGAAACTGGATACTCACCACACGAATTGATCTTTGACTACACAGCAAGAATTCCATCCAGCTACAACTGCGAAGATGATCCTGAAACATACAATGCGTACTTAACCAATTTGTTCGAAAAAACTCGCGATCTACAAGAATCAGCCAGAGCTAACTTAATTAAAGCGAAGGAACGATCAAAAATGTATTACGATAAACGTGTTAATGCGGTAACATTCAAAGTAAACGACAATGTATTCTTGATAAACGATGCAAAAACCGATAAATTCAGTAAAGAATATCACGGACCTTATCGTGTAATCGAAGTACTTAATCACGAAAATGTTAAAATCAAAATAGGGAAATCAATTCGAATAGTACATGTAAACAGGCTAAGAAAAGCTCACTATAACGAACCAGGATGATATCTTATCTGTTTCAGATGGTTCTAATAAAAAGTCTCGTGATCCTCTTGATCCGTTTTTGCAACGCTCTAATATGCTACGACTGCGACACGCCTTACGACAATGGCACCACAGTTTCGTTGTTCGAGCCTGACGAGTGTAATTTACACGAAGAAGCTCTCGTCTCTCGCGATATACATATATGTCGAATTGTTGCATCATCCGAGATTCATCGATGTAAATGTATTAAGCTGTCGAGTAGAGATAGACAACGTTATTAACAATATAAATTATAAAGGTAATAATATTAAAAACGCTATCAGAAATAAGCGATACTACTTACCGTTAGATATGCCTTCGTGCGTACTCTTGCACGCGTACGGAAAATTGCAACTAGGAAACTTTTCGTTTCACGACCTTACCGCAAACAATGTGAATAGCCGCCTAATTCTGTTGAACGAAACTAACAACGCCGCTATTTCATCGTCAGATAGTCTGAAACCAAAACAAAATGTAAATACATATATACACGTAATTTTTAAGCAAAATACTGTTAGATTAGATACTTTAATTAATAAGATTTCTTTACCTATAGGTACCACATGTATTTATACTAATCTTGAATGCACTGATGAAGAGGGATATCAGAATTTTTGGTCCCCTGTCTTCCACAAGGGATGCGAACTATTGCCTCAATCCATAAAATATCGGGGAATTGCCAAAAAATTGCAAACGCCAGGGCATCCCACCGCTTATTCTTTTTCACGTAGTAACACTCGAATACTCCTCTTCATTCGCTCCCAGCACGATGCTTGCAACGCTACTGTATTCCAAACAGAGCATCCGCGTCTCGTTGTACGAGAAATTAGCGATGATTATCTGAAAAATCGAAAAACTATTAATAATTTACGTTTACTTAGTTATTACACGAATAATTATATTAATCTAGTTAATAATATTAATCAAAATATTAAAGATGTTTATGTCTCTATTAGTAAGGATAAATGTATAAAAAAGGAAATGGAATTACGAACCTCGATAACAATCGCCGACAAGGATCCATCCCTGTTCGCCTACACACTCATGGGCACGCCAGGATACACTGCACGCATACGAGGTGAAGCTGCACAATTACTCCGTTGCACTCCTGTACCAGCACGATTGAGGACCACTGGAGATTGCTTCAAAGAACTCCCGGTAACAGTCGATGACAAACCGAAGTACCTGCAACCAAAAACACGGATAATTACCTCAAAGGGAACAGAAATCGTATGCGATCCTCTTTCCACCGCTATATACAAGATAAAGGACCAATGGTATACACTCACTCCGGAAGCTGAAAAACTCTCATCCATCCCCGAGGTCATCCGACCAGGCTTACTGCCATGGGGCTGTGAATTCACTGCACCACATTCAAGACATAGCCCTAACAAACTAGAAGACAACGCACAAACTGATCAATCAATTGATAAATATACCACACCCCATATATCCTTATCAAAAGTCATAATTATCTGCTCAATATTAATACTCGCCGTAATTGCTGTCGCACAGAAATCTAGAAATCACTCTGCCATGCAACTGCAATCCAGAGATGCAGTTATTACCAGGACGCAGCCGAGACATCCTTATTATGCACCAGACGATGCAGACCTCTCACAAGGATCTTCTCATGAAAACATCAATTGTTACGGCCGACAGCTCAACATAATTTTCGCCGCCGTCCGTCACGATTTTTTTTTATTATTATCCTCTTCGCCACCAGCAAACCGCCTACTTTCTGATAGACCGCTCATCGCTTACTGCATCTGTCAGAAAACGAATTATTAAAAGGAAAAACCTCACCGATGCACCGCCTGACAAATTTAAAGGTCCATGCGTCACCAGTCTACATGCAGACGACAGCACCGGCGCCAAGCTTTCTCTCGCAGCTCTCTCCGAGGAGGCCATCGCACTCTCAATCGACGCGAGAAAAATCAATTATCACAAAAAAGTAAGAATCTTCCAACTCTCTTTTATTAACTCAAGATCCATTACTAGTTATTTAAATAAAATTAGCTTCATTATTATTTAATATAAAATTAATATTAAAACGCATTATCAATTATACTCATGCGTTATACTATTTCTATTTAATTTCGACATTTGAGATATATTCACATTTTATTAAATATCACCATGCTGTTATTAATAATGTTCTATATCAATAAATTATTAATGTTACAAGATTCAATAAAATATTACCTTACCTATGGAATAAAAAGTCATTTTTATCAAAAGAATTAATAATATAAATTTATTTACGTTAATTAACATTAATTATTTATAATAAATTGCATAATCACGTTGCAACATTGAAAGCATTAAGTAAACTATCATATAGAACAATATTCAATATTAGAATTAAGAATTTATTATAATGCATATACCTACATAATTGTTAATTAATCAAGTAATTAAATAAGAACCATATTTTTATAACAATATGATTCTTCGCGTTAAACACCACGTATAAACATATAAATTCATTTATAATAAAGGAGCATAGTCAATATTACCTTACACGCAGGATTGCGTCTCCGCTGTAAATATTATACAAGGTATAAAAGTCGACTAAGCTAAAGGTACTTAATTTAAACAATCTGTCATGAGATATAGCATCTACTAGTGATATTACACTTGACTGAATCTTTGTATAATTGTGCTATCATTTAAACTATCTAAAAATACCATTAACGAAGTAAAGATGCATGCGTATGCGAGAACCACAGACTTAACGCTAAAAAAGGCTAGTCTATTAGGCAAGAGTATTAATAATCACCATATATTTTTTCAATTCTATTATTACTTATCTTCTACTATTCATATTTACAATTCTAATAAATAATTATTGAACAATATAAGTATGGGTAGCATATCAAGTAACTTTCCTTGTAAATTCACATATTAGCATCAGACTCTTAGACTCATGTAATATACCTAACTTATTTTTAATAAGGTCAATAAGGATAAATAATGCTATAAGTCATAATTATATACATAACAATGAAATCTTTATTCAAATAAGCACATAAAATGATTGTACATGCACTCATACATATAAGCCATCAGAAAGATTTATTAATACTATCTCTCTCTTATTGAATATCTCTCTCTTAATCAAGAGACACGGTAGTGTCTCGCGCCAAGTACCGCGCAGCAGCTTCAAGGCACTCCGTGTATCTATACGCGAGTCGGATTTTTGAGAGTACTTGATATTATCAGACCTCAATAACCGCTGAACGGATTGATCTTACTATAGGCTTAATCGATAGCTTGGGTTTAAATTATTTAAGGAAAGTGTCCTTATTTTTTCGTTCTACATTCTATAAGCATTTATTACGACGCAAAGTCGAAATGTGGAAATTTTCGTTTAAGAAACGTCCACGTCGTCGTCGTCATCATCATTATTCTTAATGCACATGCGCGAAAAATGTACAGTTGGAGCATGCGACATAAGATAGCGCTAGTGGTGATCGCGCTGCTTCGTGATCCATCCATAACCATATCAATTATTATCGATTTTCTAGGTTAAATGTGCAAGAGTGCAATTCGTAATATATATAAATAAAGTAAAGAAAAAACAGTGTTAATTGTTATTAGGTATGTATACTCATGGTATTTAGTCACAATGTGTGTGTATGTGTGTGTGTGTGTGTGTGAGCCGTTAATTACCGGAATGTATGATTTATTTATTATAATTAGAAACTGATATGACGATGAAGATATAATAATATTATTCTTTGCTATATTGTAGATTCAGCAAATTAGATAGATAACATAGTATTCATAGTAGTAAGATGGAGAAAAACTCTCGATGGAAATGAGTAACAAAAGATTCATGGGGAAGCTTTATCCAACGACTGAAGATATATTGCAGCTAAAGAGCAAATTCTCGTAACTAAAACAGAGGTATTAGAGATATTATAGATTCTCTTATTTATAAAATAAATAAAACATTTTATTTTAAAAGTAGTTTACGCATTTACGCATAAGAGAACAAAACATCACATTTTATGTAAAAATATTCTATACGTTTATGATAAAGTACACATTCCTTTTGATTTAATGTTTTGAATATATGCACTTGTATTTTTATTAGCCTGGTGCGAACTATTCCAAAAAGGACTCCCAGCACCTACCGGGTTAATAAAAATACAAGTGCAAACATTAGATGTACAAGTAAAAACATTAAATCAAAAGGAATATGTACTTTATCATAAACGTATAGAATATTTTTAAATAAAATGTGATTATGCGTAGTGTAAACTACTTTTAAAATGAGATGGTTTATTTATTTTATAAATGAAAGATGGGATTATAAAAATATTGTATATGTTTATAATAGGATGTGTGTGTGTACTGTATTTCTTTCGATTTAAACTTTTAATCCCAAAAAGACTCCCAGCCTTCACCGGGTTAATCGAAAGAAATTATTACAGTACACACACACACACACACACACACATCTTATTATACACATATTGGAGATTAAATCATCTGTTTTTAGAAATGTTTGCAGCTAGATTTTTAATTAATTTATTGTTCTTAATTTAATCTTTACATATGTCAACCATAATGTTAATAATTCTTTCCATATTAAAACAAAATGCAGGTGTTAGTTGATAAAGTAACTGCTGCGTGTGATTAAATTAATTAAAGTTTAGTTTGTGTCTTTAATAGTTTATTGACATTTCATGTATAATTTCAGGTAATACTAGCTTATCCATACTCATATGTCTTATGTGGCGACAATGATTCCAGAGCTGCGGACAGAACAAAATCTAATATGAATGCTTCTACAGTTGGATGCAAAATAGATCTTACAATGGACTGCTTCAAAATTACCATTCAAGGATTCTTTTATTGATATCATTGTCATTGACAAGGTATAAATATTATTTTCTGAAATTTACATTCAATTTTTAAATTTTTTTGAAAAATAACAATTTTCTTTCTTCTAATAATCTATAGCCCTTTGGTAAAAGAAGTGAGAATAATTAATATAAGTCGTACAACAAAACTCTTTACAAGCATTTTTTGCTGGAACTTGGACATATAGTAAAATTATCATATGGACAATTGATTCTGCTTACATATGATAGATATAGTTTTAAAGAGGTAAGTTTTTGTTATAATTATGTGTGGGAGAAATAAAATAAAATATTAAAGTACATAATTAAATAAAATAAAATATAATTTAGAGACAAATCCTACTTTATTTGTTTTAGGCTACGCATCATATATAACAGGCTGCTCTTATGACTAGACGAGTTTTTCTAAAAAGATATATATATATAAGAAACATGTCAAGATGTATGGTATAGGTGTTCGTGTAGAAAGTACGCTCATTATTAAAATAACGCGCTCTTACATCTACGACCAAAATGACTTTTTTCGTGTAGAAAGTACGCTCGTTATTAAAATAACGCGCTCTTACATCTACGACCAAAATGACTTTTTTTTTACAATCATATGTATATCTCAAATGATAAAAGTGCGTTATTTAACTTGCTCGTGCAATATTAATATTATATAAGACAGAGTTATATAAGACAGAGATTTATTTCTTGATTCGAGTATCCTTTAACTTGTGAACATTCTTGCTTTATGTTTATTTTCTTGTTACATAGCTATTATTATTAAATCTAAAACGTATTCAATAGTATATAATGTTGTTTGCAAATATTGCATCTTATAGTTAGTTATATATATATATATATATATATATACTAATCGCAGTCAAGCATTCTTACTACGTGTGAGAATGCTTGACTGTAATTGAAAACAAGACTAAATGTTGTATTTGTTTGACTTACATTTGTTTGACTTACATTTGTTTGTCTTACATGTGACTAATTACATTACATGCATAACGTAATCGCGACAATTTTTTTAATAATATTAATAGAAAGTATATAATATCAAAACGTGATTGTACTGCAGTAATTTCAACTAAACATTGTAAAAAGACGAAATATGTTTGGCTATATATATATTTGAATATGAATAAATATTTATATACAAAATAAGGACTTTATTTTCCCTTTATATTTTTAAATATTCCATTATATAATATCAATTTTTTGTTTCCGGCGAATGCACAATTATAAAAAAGCAAATAATATTTAGAAATTATTACTTTATAATATGTAATTAGAAACATAAACTATATAATATCAAAACGTGATTGTACTGCAGAAATTTCAACTAAACATTGTAAAAAGACGAAATATGTTTGGCTATATATATATTTGAATATGAATAAATATCTATATACAAAATAAGGACTTTATTTTCCCTTTATATTTTTAAATATTCCATTATATAATATCAATTTTTTGTTTCCGGCGAATGCACAATTATAAAAAAGCAAATAATATTTAGAAATTATTACTTTATAATATGTAATTAGAAACATAAACTATATAATATCAAAACGTGATTGTACTGCAGTAATTTCAACTAAACATTGTAAAAAGACGAAATATGTTTGGCTATATATACATATATTTGAATATGAATAAATATCTATATACAAAATAAGGACTTTATTTTCCCTTTATATTTTTAAATATTCCATTATATAATATCAATTTTTTGTTTCCGGCGAATGCACAATTATAAAAAGCAAATAATATTTAGAAATTATTACTTTATAATATGTAATTAGAAACATAAACTATATAATATCAAAACGTGATTGTACTGCAGTAATTTCAACTAAACATTGTAAAAAGACGAAATATGTTTGGCTATATATATATTTGAATATGAATAAATATCTATATACAAAATAAGGACTTTATTTTCCCTTTATATTTTAAATATTCCATTATATAATATCAATTTTTTGTTTCCGGCGAATGCACAATTATAAAAAAGCAAATAATATTTAGAAATTATTACTTTATAATATGTAATTAGAAAGCATAAACTATATCAACTAAACATTGTAAAAAGTCTTGAAATATGTTTGCTTATATATATATACTAATCACAGTCAAGCATTCTCACACGTAGTAAGAATGCTTGACTGCGATTAGTATATATATATATATAACTAACTATAAGATGCCTATAATTTCTAAATATTATTTGCTTTTTTATAATTGTGCATTCGCCGGAAACAAAAAATTGATATTATATAATGGAATATTTAAAAATATAAAGGGAAAATAAAGTCCTTATTTTGTATATAAATATTTATTCATATTCAAATATATATATAGCCAAACATATTTCGTCTTTTTACAATGTTTAGTTGAAATTACTGCAGTACAATCACGTTTTGATATTATATAGTTTATGTTTCTAATTACATATTATAAAGTAATAATTTCTAAATATTATTTGCTTTTTTATAATTGTGCATTCGCCGGAAACAAAAAATTGATATTATATAATGGAATATTTAAAAATATAAAGGGAAAATAAAGTCCTTATTTTGTATATAGATATTTATTCATATTCAAATATATGTATATATAGCCAAACATATTTCGTCTTTTTACAATGTTTAGTTGAAATTACTGCAGTACAATCACGTTTTGATATTATATAGTTTATGTTTCTAATTACATATTATAAAGTAATAATTTCTAAAATATTATTTGCTTTTTTATAATTGTGCATTCGCCGGAAACAAAAAATT